>CM070825.1:44188634-44373634 GCA_036326025.1 Chrosomus eos
TACGGATTACATAGGCTAATCAGGTTTGCTTTCGATTCGAGTTTGTTTGTTTAAAAGTGGACATTTCAACTCAAGCTTTTGTTTCAGCGCAGTTCTCGCGCCCCAGTTCACGGAGATCATGAAAGCGCGTAGCCTACTGAATTTTCTTTTATTTTACAAAAGCGCAACGTTTTCTTGTTATTATGAGTTTACACAAATAAAAGTAGTTGCGAATAATGCGTTATTATTTTCTGTATGGACCAGAAATTATAGACTATTTTAAGTTGTTTCCACTGTTGATAGGTGTCAAGTTTTGTGTGTTTTTCTGAAAGATCACAGCTCTGCTCAGACTTGAAAACTGCTTTATCTCCAATGATCGCAAAGGACAACTCAAATCTGTTCACTTTAAGGTTTTTTATTTCCTTGAAGATGGTTTGATAAATCAGGGATGAACAGAATAGGTTGATAACCTTTAAAATACACAAATCAAAAACATGAATTAGTTACAAATAAATCACAATACCACTTTATCAAAGTAATAATAAATACATATTACTGAATCCTCAAACCAAACCAAACAATGTCATTCAGATTAACCTGGGATCTCTAATAATTAAAATACCAATCCCATAATCAAACTTATACACATGCTTAGAGTGGTTATCAACTGTTAAGTTCTATTAAGTATAGTAAAGTTTTCACTATTTAATTTAAATTGCACATTACAACCAAGCAAAATTCATATAGAAGCCTGAACTCAACACAATCAAACACATTCTGTCCTACCAGTTGCGTCTTTGGATGATCAGGAGCTGTGATCATAGAATCTTTTCTTAGGAACGGGTGAGAGAGTCAACTGAGCTTTCCCCAAACATTTCAATGCCATGCCATCCTGTGGGTGCGCAGGCTAATATGGTCCCAAGAGCACACTATCCAAAAGTTGGTTCCACCAACTTTTGTTGCATGGTTGCCCCCTGCAGTTTGGGAGTGCTCTGAGTGTCCTGGGTGAATCTAGGCTGAAGTGACATGACACCTCCCACTTGACCTCCTTGTTCTTCAACCCAAGGAGGTCACACCAGTACTGTGATGTGTCGGATTTAGTTACTCCATTTTGGATCCTGTTGCTACTGCTGCTCTTCAACTGGAAGTAGGACAACTATCCGTCTGACATCCCTGTGAAGAACTGTTGCAGGTATCTTGGTTGAGTGTTTTTCCATTTTTTTAGTGGGCTTTACAGTTGCGACTGGGTAGCTGGTGAAGGATCGGAGATATACATCCCTCACAATTCCCTTTCTGTCAGTGTTGACGTCAATGACCCTGGCAAGCCTGAATTGACCTCTCAAGGCGTTCTGGTCAGCCAGCCAGACGACATCTCCAACTGCCACATTCCTGTGAGCCGTGTGCCACTTGGTCCGGACAAACAGGTTTGGTCCGGCTAACTGGCTCCATTTCCTCCAGAACCGGTCAACTTCTGTTTGGATGGTTCTTAATCTCTTGTAAGAGTAGCCTTCAAAATCAAAGGTCCCTGGATCTCCTCTGGGTCCAGCCCTTCCTAGCAGAAGTGAATTTGGGCTAATGTATTCTACACAGTCCTCCCGGCTCTGAGTCCTGGCATCAATAGGTCGTTCATTGGAGAGGTTGGAAGCCATATAAAGGAAAGTTTGAAACTCACCCCATGTGTGGACTCCATCACCCCCCAGATTGTGCAAAGCCCGCTTCACAATCCGGACAGCAGCCTCAGCAGCTCCGTTTCTGTGAGGTGAGTCTGCTGGATGGATCTTCCAGCTCCATTCTGTGCCATGCTTGGAGACTTCATCTTCAAGCTTTGATTTCTCCAGTCGGTCCAGAAACATGTAGAGCTCTTTGAGGGCAGGTCTGGCTCCGATGAAGTTCTTCCCAGGATCTGACCACAATTTCCTCGGATGTCCTCTCAGTGCCGTAAATCTTTGGTAGGCTAGAAGAAAGCCTTCAGCTGACTGGTCACTGACGAGGTCTGTGTGCATAGCTCTGGACGCCATACAACAGAAGACGATTCCCCACGAGTTTTACTTTCTTTCTCACCTCATCTTTCACTTCGTAAGGTCCAAATAAGTCCACTGTCGTGTACTCAAATGGATTGGCTGGTGTTATTCGCTCCGATGGAAGGTCACTCATGATCTGTTGGCATCTTTGGGCCTTAAGTCTCCTGCATGTCACACAGTCATCAACGATCTTCTGAGCTAGTTTCCGGCCTCTTACCACCCATGCTTTCTTTCTCATCCGGAGGAGTGTGCCTGCAATTTCTTCATGATTTGCCTTATGGGCTTCTTGAGCTAGAAGAGTGGATACCCATGATGTGCATGGCAAGACTGGTACTGCAGTTTTTTCTTCATTAAAGATTTGGAATCTTCCTCCACAGAGCAAAAGTCCAGTGCTTTCCTCCCTGACCACAGCAAGCCTGCTGAGTGTGGTGTCTGGCAAGGCAACCTCCATTTGAGCCGCAAGGAAGAGATCCCTGAGCGCATCCTCACACTCCATGATGGTAAGTGTAGTTTCTTTGACTCTGGACTTGATCTCAAGAGCTGAAGGAATCTCCTTCCTCTTTGGCTTGCTTGTGGTTGAGGTCTTGGCCAGCATTTCTTTCCACTTTGTGGCAGCTCTCCACACCCAGGCAATGACTCTTATCAACTTGGTTAAACTGCTGAACTTACTGATGTTGAGGATTTTCCTCACTGAAGAACCAGAAGGTGGCCTCCGGACTTGGATTTGGTGCCCTTTCCCAGTAGGGCTGCTTTGCAGGTCGTCCTTGTTTTGGTTAGAGGTTGGGGACATTGGCATCGCAGTGGCAGGTGGAGCATGTTGGTTTTTTTCCACCTGTGCTCGGGTCAGTGCTGCTGTAAAACATTTCCTTTGGAGCTTGTTAATACCACCTTTAGCATCTGCAGCGACATCTTTGGCTGACTTTGTCGGCCACTCCTCCACAGGTCGTTTCAGAAACTCTGGGCCATTTTGCCATACAGAGTTCTCTTTGAGGTCTTCTGGGGTTGCTCCTCTTGTTGTGAGGTCAGCAATGTTTTGCTCACCTGGAATCCATCTCCAGTCTACAACTGATGTGGACTTCTGGATCTCTCCCACTCTGTTTGCAAAAAAGGTCTGGTACCCATAACTGTCCCTTTGGATTGCACCTAGCACAGTTTGACTGTCCAGCAGATGGAGCCAACGTTCAACCTGCATCCGACTGTGCCTTTCAATGTATTTTCTGAGTCTCGCAGCAAACACAGCACCACAGACCTCAGCCTTCACTGCTTCTCCCTTTTGGTCAAGTAGTGTGAGCTTGGCTTTGGACTCAACAAGCCGGACCAGGATGCCTTGCTCGGTCTCCCACCTGAAGTATGCAACAGCTCCATAGCTCTGGTCGCTAACATCTGAGAATGTTATTCCCCAGGGTTCTCCAATCCTTCTGAGTGGTGTGAGGCTTCTATGGAAGGTATTTTGATTGAGGTGTGTGTATTCCTCAAACAGGTGGATGGCTTCTTCTCTAAGTTTTTCAGACAGAGGTGTGTCCCATGTGTCTCGTGTTAGAGTTTTGCCTCCAGCTTCTTGAAATGCTTTTTTGACCAGAATCGCTCCTTTCTGTTTGGCAGGTGTTGCAAGGCCTATTGGGTCATACAAACTAGCTACTTGGCTAAGCAGTTGTCTTCTAGTCAATGGGTTTGGAGTTTTTCCTCTCACCTCTTCTTCGACGAGATTTTGGCTCATTCTCATCTTTTTTCTCTTTGAGAAGTTTATCAAGGTCATGAGGTACAGTTTGTCTGATTCGACCAGGTAACCAACTCCAAGGGCTTTGTTGTCTCCTTCTCTCATTTGGTTGGGGAGAATGAAGACTTCATCTGATGATGCTGGATGTTCTGATGTAAACGTCTGCCTCCCACTTTGGCCTGATCGGACCCACGGCTTGAGGAAAAATCCACCTGCCTTCAGAATTTCTTCTACTTTTTTGGTGGTTCCATCTAGCTTTTCCAGGTCATTATGGGATGTCAGAATGTCATATACATAGGAATCCTCCTCAAGGATTCTCCGTTCCTCCTCCAGATGAGTGAACATGGGCAGCTTTGCTGTCTCTCTCATGGCCAGTTGTGCAATGCACCCTCCTGGTCGATCGCCAATGTTGACCCTGGTGAAGGCATATTCCTCAATTTCTTCATCTTCACTGTTTCTCCAGAGAAACCTATGGAGGTGCATCTCCAGGTCTTCAAGCCACACAGAATTGTACATCTTTTTGATGTCGCCGAGGGCAGCATGGACTCCTCTCCTGAACCTTAGTAGCACTGCTCGAATGGGATTAAGTACATCAGGCCCTTTCAGGAGAAGGTCATTCATGCTGAACCCTCTAAAATTCTGGCTGCTGTTCCATACCAGTCGTACAGGTGTTGTTACAGAGTGTGGGTTTGGCGCCACCAAGTGACTGACATACCATACTGGTCCTTTCCAGTCAGCAATGGTCTCTCTAGTGAGTTTCTTTGCTGCTTTCCTTTCCACCATCTCATGGACTTGAGTTGTGTACGCTCTACGCCACTCTGGTTCTTTCTTGAGCTGTTTCTCCGTCCTCAGCAACGTGGCTTCCACTGCGCTTCTATTGTTGGGTAGGGAACTTGGATCTTCAATCCAGGGGTATTTTGTGTCCCAGTGAGGCTCCTGACTATGCGCATCCGACTTCACATAGCTGAGGCCTCGCCTGATCACCTCAAGCTCTCTCTCTTCACTCAGAGTCATGTCTTTGCCTCCTGGCTGACAGTTACCACACCGGCATCCTCCACACATGGGTTCGCAGGCCGCACAAATGCTATCCCACTTCCACCAGTCCAAGAACTCCCTGCCAATAACAGTGGTTCTGGTTTCAGCTCTAGATTCTTGCATCTCAGCAATTTCTTTGTACTTCACTGCTGTGATTCTCATTGATCATGCGAAGTGAGTTTCAGAATTGTGCAGGGCCATACCCACTACTTCACAGAGGTCCGGATGCGCTCCGCCAACGGTTTTTCCTAAAGGGCCTTCCCACAGGACAAGATCTCCTACCACCTTTACTCTCTGTGGAGCAAGTCTTCCTTCACGGTGGCTTATGAGAAGCTCAACATGTTTTGGTCTGTGCAGATCTTCCAGGTTGGTGTCGGGAAAGAACTTCTTGAGTTGCTCTGGTTTGATTACTCTGTGAACTCTTGCAATTTCATCCAACCCATAACAGATCAGCTCATGAGCTCTCTCTGTACCTCTAGGTGTCTTGACTCTTACCCTGAGTAAGTATCTTTTGGTCTTTACCTTCATGGCCATGCCTCCAACTCCATGGCGACAAGCGTGATCTTTTCACTTTGTAGCTTCAGTCTCCTGGCAGCTGTATGAGTGATGTAGTTGATATCTGATGCTAAGTCAATAAGAGTTCCAATTTTCTGTCCTGCGTTGGTGGTTACTTCGAGAAGCATAAGAATAACTGGTAACTCACGTGTGCTTGAATCCATCACTCCAGGAAGGTTTCTCCCAGTGCAGTGTGATTTTGCAGCCATGTTGGTGAAGGCTCTCCTGACTTTTTCTGCGATGTCCGGGGTAAGCTCAGACATCAATTTCTCTTGCTCCTCTGTGAATGTTTGCCTCCTGGTGCTGTGATTTCCCACTTTCACAGGTTCTTTCACCTTGAATCCTCCTTTCAGGCAGAGAAAGAAATGATGATCTGAAGAGCTTCCGCTTCTGCAGTCTCTGTTCCTGCATAGGTAAATGTCTGTACATTCATCATCCTCAGCATGACATCTGAGACATTTTCTGCATGCTCCCAGCCTTTCGATAGCTTTCAGCTTCTCACCAGGTTTCAGTTCTTTAAACTGCTTACAAAAGAAGATCTTCTCACGATGCTTCTCTTCTCCACAGACAACACATCCTCCTTTCCTCGTGGACTTTGTGGAGGCATACCTTTTTTCCAGGTATGTAGCTTTCCTTTTCAGGTCTTTCACTCACACTCAATTGGTCTAGTTTTTCTAGAATGTCCTCTTGTGTCTTCAAGAATGTTAGAAGGATGTCGAAGTGATTGTCAGGTGTGACTCCATTTCTTGGATTGACCATGAATGCCAGCCAGTCCCTCTTTATATTATCTGGGAGCTTGCTCTCTATGGATCTGATCACAAAGGATTCTTTATGGCTCCCGTGCTTTCGAGCTCCGTAAGGTCATTCAGGGCCTTTTCCACAGCCTGAATTAGGTCAATTACCTTTCTTGGCTGGTGTGACTTTAAAGGAGGGATCCTCTCTAGGTCCTCAATTATCTCCAAAGCAATCGTTGGCTTGTTTCCATACCTGTTTTGAAGTACTCTAAATATGTCTTCAGCACTGTTGTATGTTGACAGGCTCAGGTCTCTACATATCCTCTCGTCCACACTGTCAAGGAGTTGGAACTTCTTCACTTCCACTGACCCAGTCGGCTCTCCCTGCTTTTGCAGACTTTCCCAGTCTCTTCTCCATCTATGGAAATTTCTCCTAATCCCAGTGAATTTAGGTAGACTGGTTGGCTTTATTCTCACCACTGGTTGTGGAACTGCTGTTGGTTGAGGCTGTTGGTCTGGACCTCTTCTTTCCTCTTCTGCAATTTTTTGTGCAGTGAGGAATTCTGCTCTTCTGGCCTCAAGGTTGCTCCCGAATACTCTCAGGTCTTTTAATCTGCCTTTCAGGTCTGCTGTCTGATCATGTGGGATCAATTTTTCCCAGTCTTTCAGGCTTTCCGTTGCATAATGGATTAGCCCCCTCACTCTTTTCAGCTGTAGTTCATAGCCGTCTCTATTAATAGCAGTGACGGGGCTTGCTTGGGCTCTGTCACAGGCTTCTTCCGCTTCTTGGATTGCAAAGTCTACTTCCTCTTCACCATATCTTTGTCAGAGGTTGGATTGGACTGCCTCACGGATGTCCCCCAGTCTCTTGTCGCACTCTTCCATTGTCCTTTCAAGCTCAGCCTGTTGGTGCTTGTTGAGCTTGACTTCTTCATCCTCCTCAGTTCCCGCTTCAACCAGTAGGCCATCCCTGTAGTCATCATTTGCATCGCTGACATGCCTTGCCAAGGAACTAAGTTTGCTGAACTCCTCTTGAAGTTCCTCTTTAATCATCTCATTTGCAGCTTTGCTCAGGTAGTTTGCTTGCTTGGTGAAAGCAGATTTAGCTAAGGTCCGCTCTTGCTTCAGATGCTTGACTGTTTTCTCAAGAGTTTCCTTTGCCATGGTGAAGAGTTTTCCAGTCAATTCTTCCTTTGCGTTGACAGCTTGACTTCAGGCCTTTTATCCTTTTTCTCACTGCCACGCTGGTTATCAACTGTCAAGTTTTCTGAAAGATCACAGCTCTGCTCAGACTTGAAAACTGCTTTATCTCCAATGAACGCAAAGGACAACTCAAATCTGTTCACTTTAAGGTTTTTTATTTCCTTGAAGATGGTTTGATAAATCAGGAATGAACAGAATAGGTTGATAACCTTTAAAATACACAAATCAAAAACATGAATTAGTTACAAATAAATCACAATAACACTTTCTCAAAGTAATAATAAATACATATTACTGAATCTCAAACCAAACCAAACATGTCATTCAGATTAACTGGGATCTCTAATAATTAAAATACCAATCCCATAATCAAACTTATACACATGCTTAGAGTGGTTATCAACTGTTAAGTTCTATTAAGTATAGTAAAGTTTTCACTATTTAATTTAAATTGCACATTACAACCAAGCAAAAGTCATATAGAAGCCTGAACTCAACACAATCAAACACATTCTGTCCTACCAGTTGCGTCTTTGGATGATCAGGAGCTGTGATCATAGAATCTTTTCTTAGGAACGGGTGAGAGAGTCAACTGAGCTTTCCCCAAACATTTCAATGCCATGCCATCCTGTGGGTGCGCAGGCTAATATGGTCCCAAGAGCACACTATCCAAAAGTTGGTTCCACCAACTTTTGTTGCATGGTTGCCCCCTGCAGTTTGGGAGTGCTCTGAGTGTCCTGGGTGAATCTAGGCTGAAGTGACATGACAATAGGAAAATGCAAGTGTTCGCGCCTGTGAAAAATTTGAAAGGTAATGGAAACGCGGCTACTAATAAGCTTGACATTAAGACACACTGAATATTGATTACTTGGTCAACATACCCTTTTAAATTGCAATGGGATTTGTGGTGCTGGTTTCGGTTTGGCCACGATTCCTATTTCTGTGTAGACAACCACTAACTTCCCTTGATGGCCTTGGGAGTGAGGTCAAGTGCGATCGGTCGGACCATGTAATAACCGCTTATGCATATAGATGCCGCTAAACACCCCTAAACGGAGAATTACATTTTTTCAAAGCAATGTAGGCCTACAGTTTTAACAGTTTAACAGATGTTATCAGATGTTATCGCTGGCCGCCAGAAATGTTTCGGCGGGCCGCCATTGGCCCCGCGGGCCGCACTTTGAGACCCTATGAACTAAAATAAGCTGGTTTAGGGTTTAGTTTAGTGATGCACCGATCCGATACTCATATCGGTATCGGCTCGATACTGCCATTTTTGCCGGATGGGTATCGATCAGACGAGGCCGATCCAAATTCGATATTGTGCGTATACTATTCTGTGTTATTGTTAAGCCCCACAAAAGGCACAAAAACATTATAAAGCACCATAAAGTGTTTGTCTTATAAGTGTCCTGAAGCCATTATATAAGTATAATGTGAGATATAAATGAATATTTAAGTCATTCAAGATAAAAATTCAAGATCACGTAAACATTTTCCCTCCGCTGCGGCTGTCAGTCATAACTTACTCCATTCAGCATCAAACAGCGCGTCGCATTGGGTACGACAGTCAACACTATGAAACTATGGTTTCACATAAAACAACTTTATATTGCTGGACATTATTGCTGTAACTAAATCATGTTACTTTTTTACCGGGTGTCTGTTAGTTCACATCACTAGCCTATAGAGTAGAGTCAGATCACTATAATTGTTCTTCACGCACACAGTAGCTAACTCAAATTTAAAACTGTTAAAATAAAAGGCTCAATAAACTATTGCATAGATAGATACTGTATACATACGCATCAATATGTATTTCCTTTGTGATTTGAACTTTTCAATGCGGACTCGACGCACTGCGGCTGCGCGTTGTGAACAGCTGTGACTCATGTTGCTTCAAGCGCATCATTCTGCGCTCGGGATGCGCATAAGCGCTTTGTGCCGCATTGCATTGGAGCCTTTCATAATCATATGATAATACTTTTGCGCAATGAAAGATTATTAATAGCCTTTCTTGTTCTGTCCTATCTATCATATGTTGCTGCCTCATTAAACAACTGTGCTATACATTTAAAACATGTCTAAATTTTATAGTAGTCTAGGCTATATAATAATTTATCTTTTTGATTTTTGTTATCTTGTTTTTCATGAATGTATTTTACAACAATCAACAAAGAGCAATGTGTAATGTTTTACCAGATTTAGTGTTACACTTATTGTCTCTTATTTGTTCCCCACTAAATGTTTTTTTCACTAAATGTTCAGATTTTATACAATTATTGTGCACTCGTGATTTTTCTAGACTAAATTTTACTGCTGAATTATCCACTAATCTAGTTATAATAGATTTTTTGCCATAGATTATCATCATGTATTTTTTTGATTTGTTGTTTTTCTTTATAATGAAGTTGTCTGTATTAAGTAGATTGTGTTTCACACAAAATAGTGATTATAAGTTTAACACACAGAGTTATAGAAATTCTACTTGATTTAAAAAATAAAAAAACTGCACTGGTATCGGATTGGTATCGGTATCGGCCGATACTCAGAATTTTAGTATCGGATCGGATCGGTTTTGAAAAAGCAGTATCGTTGTATCCCTAGTTTAGTTACCCTTTAAGTGCTGTTTCTTCTTCTAATCGGTCCGTTGAGTCGACCACAGTGCTGATGGCTTTGATAAACGCGCGCTCAATTGTCAACAAAACATTCATCCTGAATGACTATTATGTAACATATGGGCTGGATTTTCTTTTTATTATTGAAACTTGGTTAAATGACGCTGATACAAGTCCTCTTGCTGAGCTCTTACCAGGGGGATGCAGCTATTTAAGTACTTAGAGGAATAATCATGAGATGTCAAAAGTTAAAAAACAACCATGGCAAATTATGTTTTATTAACATAGTTCGGGAGGAGCACGTTCAAATAATTGATCGATTATCACATCATTCCAACCAGCTGCCGACAATCAGTAATTAACATGTCTATCCAATCAGCTTGAGTTGGAGACCTATATATATATATATATACTAATTTGACTCACCAATGTTCTTCGACAGTTTTCAGCATCCCTCCACCACGCCGTCTCCTCACACTCGCCTGGTTACTTCTTAAACCAGCAATACGAGGGAAGTAATCTGGGTTCGGAGCCCTCTCCCCGGACAGCACGCCAAATATGCATACGATTTATTCTATCTAACTTGTTTGTAAGTGTGAACTAGTGAAATGATGTAACACGGAATCTTGCCTCGTTTACACTGTCAGTGAAATGTGACCCAATTCCGATTTTATTAATCATATGTGACAGATCGGATGTAAACAGGAAAAAAATGCATGCATTCAGATATTTCGAGATCGGTTTCAGGCCTCATTCATATGTGGAAATAAATCCGATATAAATCAGATATGTGTCAATGTGACTGTCGTAAACAGGCAGATCGGTTTTTCTGAGGCATTACGCGGTTTAATGACAAGCAACCCCGACGCACATCTGCAAAGGAACGTCATGGCCCGACGGAACGTCGTGTCATTGTAGGAAAGGAATGTGGACAAACATTGACACAACATATCAAAGGTTGGCTTGCTCATCCTAAAATTTCAGACCCACTTCTCCTCGTTAAAGCCTGCCACGATCTCATGAAAATGCGTATCCATAGCACAAATTTCATTTCTCGTGCCATTTACGACAAAAATAGTTTTTGCATGCATATGATACGCTGTTTTCGCCTGCATAGAATATGCACTTAATGGTGTGAAATACGCATGCACTCCACACCCCTAATCCTGCCCAAGGGGTTTACAGTGCGTATCATGCACGCAAAAACTATTTTTGCCGTATAAATGGCATGAGAAATAAAATGAGTGGTATAGATACTCCCTTACATGAGATCGTTTTGTATGTTCCCACCAGTCCTGAGATCTCTCTCGCACACAATAACTGAAGCATATGCATAGGCTGCAATGATGGCCCTTTTCGTGAAGTTTGGCGAACTTCGCATAGCATCAAAGCTATCATCAAGCATATTTCGCGTTCGTTCACTCTTATCCCAAATTAGTTGACTTTACTAGAAAGGTAAAACTTAATGGTTTAAGTTGTATTAACACAGAACCTTAAGTCGATGCAGTAGACAAATAAAGTTTGCTTTAGTAGTCATTATTCAAAATCATTAGTGAACATAATTTTTATCCTTAAGTCATGTCGTCTAAGTTAAGTATTTTAAGTTAAACATGCAAAGAAATATATAACAAATATAAAGCAAAACATTACAACTTAAAATAATTTGATCATATAAATAATGTTGTTGTTTTTTGTCCTTTATTATATTTTGACTATGAGATTATTGTATTTAAATATATTTGTTTATAAACTGGAAGGGAATAAATTAATTAATACATTTCAATGTTTTAATGCAATTCATTTTGATAAAACATTGCAAAGTAACACTCCAATGTGTTATTGCAGCAATAACAAAAAAAAACAGTATTATACCAAAAGGTATTAAAACTTCTTGGTAACAATTCCAACTTGTTTAGTGAAGGAATATGACACAGCATTCAATAATATCTGTGACATCCTTGTGAACAACGGTGTACACTTCCACTGCATCTTCACAAGAACCTGTAAAATAAAAGAACAAAAGAAAACTTTTAGCACAACTCAGTTGGAATTTATATTAAGCCCACCACAAATCCACAACCAACCTCTTACTAACTTTAGTACTGGGCTACTACTAAAGGTATGATCTCATCCACTGAAAAGTTCTCTAAGTTACCGTGTTACGATCTTTTTAAAGTCTAGGAGATGTTACGCAACACTTATTTTATTAGTACTGCTGATGGATGAGTACGGAGGAAAAGAAACCATGACAGACTCAACTTGGAGAGAAACAAACTGGATTTTTATTGTCACAAAGCCGAAGCCACTAGTTCCAGTTCGGATGATAAGGGGTGCGCTATTTACAATGTTTAAAGATAATAATAAACAAATAATAGGAAAGAGAACCAATAAACAGTGGCGCCAAAGAAAAGAACAGAAATATAACAAAAACAAACCTTACGCTAAATCTAAACCTAACCAAAGAAAAAGGTGAAAAGAAAACCGAAATCTTCAGTGCATTCGGCACCTAAATAAACTACCTACCAACAAAACATACACAGAGTGGCGCTCACTCATAACCTAGTGTATCTAAAAGATAAATACTACGGGCATTATGTATACCGCGGCATACTGACCTGTCGTTCTCTTTCCCAGAGAGTCGAATTACAGGACCCCACAGTGTCAAACTGGGATACACATTGAAACTATGATCTCTAAGACTGAAACATAAGAAATACTAAAGTACATATAAACAAAGCATACAGCACCCAACTCCTTCCACTACAAAGAGCCAGTCATCACTATCTGAATCTCAATTCGCAGTTTTAGTGACCTCAAAATGCTACACGAGCTCATGGACGCTTCCGAGAGAGAGAATGAATGAAAACGCCATCCTTTTGAACCATCCATACCGCAATAGAAGCAACAAATCACTAATGTACAACTTAAACTCAATTTCGAATTGACACTTTATATTCAACAGAGATAAGCTAGCCTCAGTCCCAAGCATGCAGACACGTTCTATCATTGTAAACTCTGTCAACAGACACAATTAGCACTATGCTAACTTTACCATTTACCTTACTTGTTGTCACCAGACCACTCATTTGGTCAGTCAATTTTCCAGGAAAGCTAACTTTACTTACAAATACTATGTTTAAACACTCACCATTCGACTTGAAGCAATGTTTTTTTTCAAAAACCAATAGCCTTCACAGCCATGACATTTCACTCTGCAGTTCACTTGGCACTCACGGGGAGAATTTCAAATGACCCCGCCCCTCAAAATACAGAAACTTGACATCCTAAGTTATTTCTGCTTAACATGATAAGTGCACTGCATACTTAAGCTGAATATTACAAACAGCTAATTTGATTTAGTAATGAATGTGGTTTTGAGCAAAACATGAAATAATAATTAGTCACCACTCAAAAGTTTAATTACACGTAAATCTGAGTTTACAGTGTGTGCAAAAACCCCTTTAAGCATGCGCTGTCATGAACCTGGGCCCGGTTTCCCCGATAACGCTCACTCTTAGCGCGCTAAGAAGACTCAAAAAGATATATCTTACTGAAGTTGTTTATGTTCCTAAGTGTGTTCCCCGAAGTGTCACTTAGGAAGCTTCTTAACACGCTCCTCTTACGTTCGACGTTACAAAGGCGCTGTCCCGAGTGAAGGTGCTGAATTAGCTGGCATCCATTGCTCAGGAATTGATTTTGCACTTCACGCGAAGGTGCATTACGACGTTAAGAAAGACAACTATGCAAATGAAACATTCCTCAAATCATCTAGTAATATTTATTTAAACATAGTTTAAGTTATTAGTCAAATATATTAATTAAATGATCAAATTGTGATATGTCAAAATGTTTGAGATGACCGATTAAAGCAGGATTTATGTTCACAGAAGCGCGAGCCGCGCGCGAATCCCAACGCGACGCTTCACGAGATAAGATGCAAGTGGCAAAACTAAACAGCTGTTTTACGATGGAAGTTTTAAACGACCGACATAAATAATCAGTTTGCAAAGACTGTATCAAAGCTCAGCTTCGGGAAGGGGATATTTACAGATAAAGATAAAAAGACTGAGAGAAGAAGAACGAGAGAAGGAGATGGAGATGAGAGAGGAGAGCAGGTATAGCAATAGCCTATTGCATACTGTGCCCAGAATGAGAATAACTTTATTGCAATGGATTCCTATTTAACACAGATACATAGCCTAAGTTCTTTGATATGACAGTGGAAAAATAATATGCCCCCGCCCCGAGCAAGATCACTTTTGGGACCTCTGTATTTATAAAACCCTGTGTACGGCTTTTGCACTGAATAGAAAATTATATTTTGGAAAAATACAATGAACTACAAGGCTGTACAGAAGAGTGCACAATTGCAGACTTATATAGTGAGGTTTTAATTACATTATTTTAATATAGACAGTCGGTAACTAAAGTGGGCCGGTCTAAGGCATGAAACTCCAGGGCTGAAAATGAGTCCCACTCCGGCCCTGATACCTCTCACTCAAAGTGCAAACCTACACACCAAATCTACAAAACCATAAGCTATTTCTCAGCCTTTGACTCAATTTTCAATTGCATAAAACACTTTTTCAAAACACTACATACAATTCTCTACCTAAAACACAAAAATCTAGCAGGAATTTACTTGCTTTCCTTTTCCAAACACAACCAATCAAATGCTACACTTATTCACCAGGTCACACACACATCCTCATATGTGCAAACACTAATTGCTTTACTGATCACTAACCAATCACTGCTTTACTGTAGTATAAGCCTATAATAGGTCAAAGGTCAGATTACCTGTTTGAACAATGGATGCCAACACAGAGACTCCCCCACACTCAATTGTGTTCTTTACTGTATTCTAAAGAATATACTTTTGGTTTACATATGTTTATGGTTTTGTTGTATGCTACTGTATACAACAGTAATGTTTGGCCTAATAAATATTTTCTGTTTCTACATTGCATTGGTGATTACAGTGTACTTGTTACCCCTCTCAGATTACTTTCACTGTAGAACATTGTATTGAAATGTATATAAGTGTAAGAATGACCAAAGACCTTTAGATTTAGAAAAACAATGTTTACAAGGTATATCCAAAAATGCACTATTATGAAATAAATGTTTGCCATTTGATGCAAATGCTTTATTCTGACATGTGTTTATGACATTTTTGAAGGAGATGTGAGGCATTTTGCATTTTGTGTGTGAAGTTTTGGGAATTGTGTGTAGAGTTTTGAAAAAATGTGACATAGTTGGTCAGTTACTAGACACCACCATGCTTACCCATTTATAGATCTTAGCCATTTAGAGCCAAATTTTTTGCCAGATTTTAATTAGCCTATCAAAAGTGATTGCCAATTTAAACGCTTTAATGACATTATGAAATAGCCTCGGCTAATTACCACCATATTATTGATAACAATTAAAGTCAACTTTATAAATAGGCCTGTAACCATTGCGAACCTATTTTATTATTAGTCTTAAAATGTCCATAAAATATCAAATCATTGTTGAGACACAACATTGTCAACATACCATAGTTTGACTTGTACTGTGCTGTGCTGATGTCTAAAGACTGCTGCACAGTGGCGGCGACTAGTGTCTTGAGCTCAAACAACGCTAAGAGAGAGTTTACGAATTGTCCAGACCAACCTTACGAAAGTGTGACTTACAGAAGATATACTTAGCGTACGAACGTTTCGGGAATCGTGCCATAAGGTTAAGAGAGAGGTTAAGGAATAGGTTAAGAACTACTTAGCGATAAGAACGTTTTGGGGAACCGGGCCCTGGTATCTTTCTCTGTCTCTTTTTCTCCCTGTCTGGTCATTTTTCACACACACACACACACACACACACACACACACACACACACACACACACACACACACACACACACACACACACACACACACACACACACACACACACACACACACACACACACACACACACGCTCTTTCGTGCACACACACGCACTTCATTACACACGCTCATTCACTCCCAGCTGTTCCTCATTCTTCCATCTCATCATCCTCTCCTTTCCTCATTTGTCCCTTATTCTCTCTAATGAGGCTCTCTACTTCTGGGCACCTTCTTCCCTTTCTCCTCTGCCAGATTATTGTTTGAAGTCACGTATGTTCTTGATCTCTGTCTACGCTCCAGATTCCTGTCTTGTCAAGTCCTGTCTGGTACGTGTCTACTCTGGCTGTTTGTTGCTAAACTTGTGCTCTGCCCAGCTTCCTGCTGTTGTGAGCTGACTACGGACCGGTGTAACCGCCTGCTGTCCTTGCTTTAGTTTTCGCCTCTCTGCCTGGACCATCCGTATCCAGCCATTGGCCTGCAGTTTGCTGATATTTCGACTAAGCTATTTTGTTTCTTTCTGCCCACGGCATTCCTGAGTTATATTAAATAGACTGTTACCTGCTTTCGGGTTTGGGTCCTCTCACCTTATCCGTGACATGCGCAATGTTTCAGATAGTATGTCAAGTGTAAACACATGAATTGGAAATGGGTCACAATTGAAAGAACATGTAAACGGACGGTCAAAAAAAAACAACAGATATAGGCAACCAGTCAGAATTGGGCATCAAGACCTGCAGTGTAAATGAGGCCTCTGAGGCTGGTTTGTCAGCATGCAGAGCGTAAGTGGCTGAAAGATAAATTGCAAGTATCTTATGATATTCTTAGAGAATCTCTATCAAACTATCAAAACTTTTCGTGAATTATAGCACATACTGAAAATAAACTCTTATTCGGTCGAATATTGTGCCTGTAGGCAATGTTTTAATCGATATAATGAATCTGTTTCATTGTTTAAGTCAATTTGAATCGATTACATTAGCTCAGTTAGTTAAGTGGCTTTCCTCTTATTTGCATGACAGGGCAAGCTCTGTTTAAATTGGAAATTATGTCTCGGCATCCGCGATTACTTCTTTGGGGGTTCCTCAGGGATCAATCCTTGGTCCGACTCTGTTCTCATTGTACCCCTGGGGTCCATTTTTAGGCAGCATAATATTATCACTTGTATGCTGATGATTTACAACTGTACTTTCCTTTGGAGTGTGATGGCTGTACGTCTTTTACTAATTTACTTGATTGAGGTAAAGGGATGGCTAGCAAATAATTTTTTATTTAGTTTATTATGTTTGGAAACAAAGAGCTTGGGAATGGTCTGGCTGGAAATTATGGACTATTATCCAACAATATGCATAGTTATGTGAAGAACCTTGGAGTATTTTTCGATTTCGATTTTTCGTCAAGTTAACAGCGTTGTGAAATCATCTTTTTTTCAGTTTCAAATTGTCTAAACTGAAACCCATCCTTTCATACAAGGACTTGGAGATTGTTTTGCATGCCTTTGTTTCAAACCGGTTAGACTATTGTAATGCTCTTTATCTAGGCATAAGTAAATTACTGGTTACTCATCTTCAGTGTGTCCAAAATGCTGCAGTGATATTCTTAACAAATACCAGAAAACGGGATCACATAACACCTATATTGATATTCTTTACTGGCTACCTGTTAAATACAGAATTTAAAGGCACAATATTTAAGATTTTTCGCCACTAGAGGGCGCAGTTTCCAACAATAACAAAGGCGTATGTTTATGACGCAGTGACGAGCTGAATGATGGGACTTGCTGTCAAGCTGATGGATCTAATAATGTTTATGGATGAGTGCAAACATTCACGTTTTTTAACATTATAGTGGTATGAAGCAGGTCACGATTGCTAAAGAGACCAATATCACACGCGAGTCCCGCGGATATAAATGATATCACACGCGAGTCCCGCGGATATAAATGATATCACACGCGAGTCCCGCGGATATAAATGATATCACACGCGAGTCCTGCGGATATAAATGATATCACACGCGAGTCCTGAGGATATAAATGATGTCACACGCGAGTCCCGCGGATATAAATGATATCACACGCGAGTCCCGAGGATATAAATGATATCACACGCGAGTCCCGCGGATATAAAGTATATCACACGCGAGTCCCACGGATATAAATGATATCACACGCGAGTCCCACGGATATAAATGATATCAACGCGAGTCCCGCGGATATAAAGTATATCACACGCGAGTCCCGCGGATATATAAAGTATATCACACGCGAGTCCCGCGGATATAAATGATATCACACGCGAGTCCCGCGGATATAAAGGAATAAGGACTAAGAAATTTCATTCTACCCAAGTGTGTCGTGAGGCCTGGTGTTTAGAGATGAGGAGGACTCAAATGCAGTGAGGAGAAGTGAAAAGTTTATTAGAAAACTTTGTGAACAATATAATAAATTCCGTGACACAGTGAATAATAGTGAAGCCTCTCCGATCGGTGATTCCAGTGAGAACAGCCCGCA
This sequence comes from Chrosomus eos, assembly GCA_036326025.1. Lineage (NCBI taxonomy): Eukaryota > Metazoa > Chordata > Actinopteri > Cypriniformes > Leuciscidae > Chrosomus > Chrosomus eos. The sequence continues at coordinate 44,206,874 of CM070825.1, forward strand.
ATCCTGCAGACGTGAAGAGAAGCAGAGACCACCGTCAGAACAGAGAGTCCAGGAATGTACAGCAATAGACGAGGACATGAACCAGCAGGTGAACAGTCCTGCACCGATCCACAAGTCTAGGAATCCTGAACACAGATCACTGGTAAGTAGCACAGCAAACACAAACAGACCAGCAAAGCACACGCAACATAAAACAATCCACTGACAAACACTGGTAGAAACAGCTGGGGATATAAAGGGTAGAGGAAACGAGCGACAGGTGAGGAAGATCAGCTCGTGATTGTGCTAATTGCCACCGTCACGAGCTGCAGCAAATGACAGGACCAAAACAAACAACAGAGAGGGACCGGTGACACACCCTGACCCGTGACAGAACCCCCCCCCCTCAGGGACGCCTCCTGGCGTCCCCGGAGGACTCACCATGACGCCGATGGAATTGGTCAATGAGAGCGCGGTCCAGTACGTCACGAGCCGGAATCCAGCATCTCTCCTCCGGACCATAACCCTCCCAGTCTACGAGATATTGATGACCTCTACCCCTCCGTCTCACATCAAGAAGTCTTCGCACCGTGTAGGCGGGTAACCCCTCGACGAGTCTGGGAGGCGGCAGAGCAGAGGTCTGGGGCTGAAGTGGGGAGCGAATAACGGGCTTGACCTTGGAAACGTGAAACACCGGGTGAATTCTCTTAAATTGGGGGGGTAATTTGAGCCGAACAGTCACCGGGTTATGCACCTTGATTATAATGTACGGTCCAATAAATTTGGGTCCCAGTTTACGTGCGGGAAGTCTGAGGGGAATGTCCTTGGTAGACAACCAAACCTTTTGACCACACATGTAAAGTGGGGGCCTAGACCGGTGACGGTCCGCCGACGCCCTGTTCCTTTCGCCAGTCCGGGAAAGGGCTTCTCTGGCGAGCCTCCACGTACAAAGGCATCTCTGAATGAACGTCTGCGCGGATGGAACAATGGCGTCGGTTTCTTGGGAGGGAAATAACGGGGGCTGGTAGCCTAAACAGCACTGGAAGGGCGACAATCCCGTAGACGAGACCCGGAGTGAGTTATGTGCGTACTCGACCATGGTTAATCTAGAACTCCAAGTCGACGGTTCTGCCGACGCCACACAGCGCAGGACTCTCTCCAAGTCCTGATTTGCTCGCTCAGCCTGACCGTTAGTCTGCGGATGGTAACCGGAAGATAAACTCGCAGTCGCCCCCAACTGTCGACAGAATTCTGTCCAAAATCTAGACACAAATTGGGGACCCCTGTCAGAGACCACGTCCACCGGGAGGCCATGGATGCGAAAAACGTGGTCTAAGACAATGGCCGCTGTCTCCCTCGCTGAAGGTAATTTGGGGAGGGGAATGAAATGAACCGCCTTCTAGAACCTGTCGACCACAGTAAGGACCACGGTGTTGCCACTAGATGGGGATAGACCTGTGACAAAGTCCATGGCTATGTGTGACCAGGGTCTCGAAGGGATAGACAGTGGCCGGAGTAGCCCTGCTGAGGGTCGATTCGAGCCCTTACCCACTGCACACACCGGACAAGCTGAAACAAACTCTCGAGTGTCCCGCGCCATCGAAGGCCACCAGAACCGTTGCTTGATTAACAAACAGGTTCGAGCAGCTCCCGGGTGGCAAGCTAGACTGGATGAGTGACCCCACTGAAGTACGCTAGTTCGGACCGGCTCCAGCACGAACAACAGACTCGCTGGACACCCTGCGGGAATCGTGACGTCGCGTAACGCCTCACGGACCCTGGACTCCACCCCCCAAGTAACTGCTGCAACTACCCGGTTGGGAGGCACGATGGTTACTGAAGAGGTGGATCCAGCTTCTACTTCAAACACCCGTGAGCGCATCGGGCTTACCGTTCTTACTACCGGGCCGATACGAGATGTTAAAATCAAATCGGCCGAAAAATTATGCCCATCGAGCCTGCCGAGAATTTAGTCTCTTGGCGGAACGGATGTATTCTAAGTTCTTATGGTCGGTCCAAACTATGAATGGAACCCCTGCGCCCTCCAACCAGTGACGCCACTCCTCCAGTGCCAACTTAACAGCCAGTAACTCCTTATTCCCAATGTCGTAATTCCGTTCTGAAGGAGTTAAACGATGAGAAAAAAAAGCGCATGGGTGTACTCTGTCGTCTGAAGGGGACCTCTGAGACAAAATTGCCCCCACTCCTACATCCGACGCATCCACCTCCACAACGAATTGACGAGACGGGTCAGGGTTGGTGAGAATGGGAGCCGAAACAAAGCGGCTCTTTAAGGTTTCGAACGCCTCTTGAGCCTGCGTTGACCAACAGAATCGAATTCGTGTGGAGGTGAGATTCGTCAACGGTAGGGCGACCTGACTAAAACCCCGAATGAAACGCCTGTAAAAATTGGCGAACCCCAGAAAACGCTGGACCGCCTTGCGATTCTCTGGGGTGGGCCAATCTGCAACCGCCTTTACCTTGGCTGGATCCATACAGATGCCTTTGGGCGACAGAACGAAACCCAGGAACGGAACCGACCGTGCATGAAACTCACACTTCTCCACCTTGGCAAATAAACGATTCTCGAGCAGCCGCTGTAACACTCGCCTGACGTGCTGGACATGGTCGCGCTTGTTCTGGGAGAAGATCAGGATGTCGTCGAGATAAACAAATACAAACCGGTCGACCATGTCTCTGAGCACGTCATTAACAAGTGCCTGGAAGACCGCCGGGGAGTTTGAGAGTCCAAAAGGCATGACCAAATACTCAAAGTGACCTGTGGGGGTATTAAAAGCGGTCTTCCATTCGTCCCCCTCCCTAATCCGAACCAGGTGATAAGCATTGCGTAAGTCCAACTTCGAAAAGATAGTCGCCCCCTGCAAGAGTTCGAACGCTGAAGACATCAACGGCAAAGGGTGGCTATTCTTTACCGTGATGTCATTCAGTCCTCGAAAATCTATACAAGGACGAAGTGACCCATCCTTCTTCCCCACGAAGAAGAACCCCGCCCCAGCTGGAGAGGAAGAGGGTCGAATTATACCGGCTCGCAGAGAATCGTTGATGTATCTCTCCATGGCCTCCCTCTCAGGACCGGAGAGCGAGTATAAGCGCCCCTTAGGTGAAGTGCCAGGAAGTAGTTCAATCGCACAGTCGTACGGGCGGTGCGGAGGGAGAGATGCAGCTCGAGACTTACTGAACACCGCTCTTAAGTCATGGTAAACCTCCGGTACGTCCGCCAGGTTCACCGGTTCCTCCTGTGGGGTAGAAACAGACATTAAAGGAGATGATGCCGACATTAAACACTGAGACAGACAGAAAGGACTCCACGCCAACACAGAATTGTGAATCCAGTCAATGTGCGGGTTATGCTTGACCAGCCAGGTGTGCCCCAACACCACTGGAGCGGAAGGAGAGTGTATGAGAAGAAAACGAATCTCCTCGGTATGATTACCCGAAATGGTAAGTTTGACCAGCTTAGTGGACTGGGTAATCTCAGTAAGCGGGGTACCACATAGGGTTCTGGCGGCAATGGGTTCAGCCAGGAGAGAACGTCTAATACCCAAGCAGTCAGCTAGTTCAATGTCCATAAAATCACCCTCCGCTCCAGAGTCAATAAGTGCCGAGACTTGGTGGTTAACCCCCTCCAACTGTAGAAAAGCTGGGAGAATGAATTGGCCACCAGATGGCAGTTGTGTGTTGGTGATGCTCACCGTCCTCTGTCCCTTAGACGTAGAGCGTCGTCGCTTTCTGGGACACTCCGCCGCCACGTGACCCGCCTCTTCTCAGTAGAGACACAAGTTATTGGTCAAGCGATGACGGCGCTCTATGATGGTTAGATGGGCTCTTCCGATGTTGTGAAGCAGCCCCTCTCGTGACTGGTATGTGGTTGATGACGTATTGAGGAAACTCCACCCTCCGAGTCTGGGCGCGGAGGGAGATCCGGTTATCTACCCGAATGGCAAGATCAATCAACCCGTCGAGTGATGTGGGCAGTTCCAAGGAATAAATCTCATCCTTGATGTACTCTGCTAAGCCATGAAGAAAATGGTCCCACTGAGCCTTGGGATTCCACCCACAGGAAGCCGCGAGTGTACGGAACTCAATAGAATACTCCGATACAGAGCGAGTCCCCTGCTGTAACAGAGACAATGCTCGGGCCGCTTCGGTCCCCAACGCTGACCGATCAAAGACCTTGCGAAGCTCCTGAGAGAAATCCTCATAAGATCTGCAACACTCGTTCCCATTGTCCCACATGGCTGTTCCCCACTCTCTCGCAAGACCCGCTAGGTGCATGATTACAAACGCCACCCTGGATCTCTCCGTTAGAAAACAGGAAGGCTGGAGTGAAAAAGTCAATGAGCACTGTGAGAGAAATGAGCGACACGAATTAGGCTCACCAGAATAGGAATCAGGTGGGTTAAGTCGAGGTTCGGATCGGCGAGGCGCTATCCCCTCAGCGTTAAGTGGTACAGGTGGTGTAGGAACCACTGGAGAGCTGGTCTGCAACTGTTCAAGCTGATGAGTAATCGCCGCTAGCTGCTGTGACATCTCTGACATGGCCTGTCGGGAAGCTGCTAATTCCTCTTGCTGTCGTCCTAGCAGAACGCCCTGTTGGGCCAGGGCCCGACGCAGTTCCGTCTCCTCTGCTGAGTCCATCGTGGTCAGTGGATTCTGTCGTGAGGCCTGGTGTTTAGAGATGGAGGACTCAAATGCAGTGAGGAGAAGTGAAAAGTTTATTAGAAAACTTTGTGAACAATATAATAAATTCCGTGACACAGTGAATAATAGTGAAGCCTCTCCGATCGGTGGTTCCAGTGAGAACAGCCCGCAATCCTGCAGACGTGAAGAGAAGCAGAGACCACCGTCAGAACAGAGAGTCCAGGAATGTACAGCAATAGACGAGGACATGAACCAGCAGGTGAACAGTCCTGCACCGATCCACAAGTCTAGGAATCCTGAACACAGATCACTGGTAAGTAGCACAGCAAACACAAACAGACCAGCAAAGCACACGCAACATAAAACAATCCACTGACAAACACTGGTAGAAACAGCTGGGGATATAAAGGGTAGAGGAAACGAGCGACAGGTGAGGAAGATCAGCTCGTGATTGTGCTAATTGCCACCGTCACGAGCTGCAGCAAATGACAGGACCAAAACAAACCACAGAGAGGGACCGGTGACACACCCTGACCCGTGACAAAGTGCTGGATTACTCACACAGGTCAGGTCAGTTTATTAGACAAATTAAACTTGTGAGGTAATGTAGCGCTGCTTCACTTGGTCTAACGTTACACTATCACACTAAACGGCATTTAAATGTGTGTTGAAAGTTATTATGTTATTCTGCGTGTTAGTTCAAGCAGTAATGTTAACGTTAAGCTAGATCAACATTAGAATAACATACTGACTATATTCTAACATGTAATCTTGTTGAGCTAACGTTATATATCATTGATTCATTTTATGTACATTTGCTCACCTGTCTAATAAAGCTGTCAAGTCGTGACTCGTGAAGCTCTGTCAAGGCCAAGTTAGTCGTGGACGTGGAGCTCTCGGCATCTCAAAAACGCCATGCTGATATTGATCCTTATTTCAATTCTCCTTGTTTGTCCCAAATTCTGCTTGCCATGGTCTAATGTTTGAACGAAACAAAAACTGCGTGCCGCTAAATGTTACGCACTACGCAGTTGTCCAGATCTGTCGCCATGGTTACGTAATGGATATGGCAGTTTGTTCGAGCGAAAACCGAGGATAGCGCGGATATTGCGTCATTGACAGGCGACATTTGTTTCCGGGACGGCCACTTATTTAAAATTGGAATTTCTCTGAAATAAAAATCTTTGGAGACTTTTGGGATATTGTAAGTACACATTTATGCAGGAAATATATCACACTGTGCAAGTGATTTTTGAATATTGTATTACAAAATTTTTACATATTGGGCCTTTAATACAAGGTGTTAATGTTTATTTTTAAAGCATTGCATGATCGAGCTCCTGAGTATATAAAGGACATGTTAATCCCTTATCAGTCTCAACGTCACCTACGCTCCTCTCAGAACATGCTTCTAACCGTCCCACGGTCTCGCTTGAGGTGTAGTGGAGATCGCGCCTTTTCTGTTGTGGCTCCTGCACTTTGGAATGTGTTGCCATTATCTTTAAAATCCTTGTCAAGCATGGATTTAAAAAGGACTTGAAGACTTATTTATTTTATCAAGCTTTTGGCGTTTGATTAGGTCTGAGAACTGTGAGTGATTTTTTGTTTGATTTTCTTGGTGTCATGTTTTGATGTTATTTTATGTTTCTATGTATTTGAGAGTTATTTACTACTTATGGACAGCACTTTGGTCCATTCTAATAGTTTTGAAACTTTTTTTCTCTCTCCCCCTCTCTCTCACCTGCTTTGTTCCTGCACCCTATCCACCTGTTCATAATCATAATTAATAATTGAGATTGCACCTGCTCCTCCTTCTGATCTCTCTTGCTATTTAGTGTCTACCTGTTTTGGGCTTCTTTGCCATATTATTGCTAGCCGCTTCATGCTTGTGGAATTGTTTTTCTTCTGAGCAGTCACTGTTCTATTACCCTACTGTCTCTATCTGTGGTGCTGTGGGCATTGACTGGGGCTGTTCGCTCATCATCATCTGTCTGCTGCCAGTGCGAGATCCGTCCATGACTGAGGACTAGGGATGGGCAAATGAAGCCACATGAAGCACTGAGGCTTTCCCCTGATTTTTCCGGGAAAATATTCAAAGCATCAGTAGTGTTGAAAACAGCGCCATCTCGTGGCAGCCAATAACCCGAGTGTGCGACGCTGTTGTTTTATCTATTAAGCTGAAATAAAAGCCTGCCAATGCTAAATGTTTAGTTTTCTGATGATATAGTTCACATATTAAAGTGTGGCAATAAATTAAATGTAACTATCTTAATACTAATTATAAAAATACCAACAGAGTTGCTTGATGCAAGTAAATGGTGGTCTAATTATTTTATGGTTTATATGGCAGGATATTTGATCATGTAACATAGGCTATAGGCTTATTTATAAAAACATTTTTTAGTAAATTGACTTAAACTTCCAAAAACCTGTAGAGTAGTGGTCTGGGTTCAAACATTCCGACACACAAAGTGAAGCATTCACGTGACTGGAAAGAAAGTGAGGCTTCGTTTTTCGTTTATCACGTGTTTCTCTGAAAACAATACGCACTCCGTCACGAAGCTTCATGAGAAATTGCGCTGCAATCTCGATACATGCTTTGAAGCTTCAGTGTCATATGTAACATCATAGGACTATTCCTGAGTTTCCAGACTGTTTCTTCCTGATTTCTTCACCGTTTCTGCATCCACGATCAAGCCCTTATTTTCCTTATTGAACGGTAGACTGCCTAAGTTTTTTGTGACTGAATAAACTCTGTTAACCTGCACCTCTTGTGTTTGGGTCCCCTCTCCATTCTCTGACACTTTCTCTCTCACATAGAGACATGATCTCTTAGAATAACAGTCTCTTAGAAAACTCACTGACATATTGAATTAATTGTTTAAAAAAAAAGATATTGCACAAATTATAAACACAATTAAGAAAAAAAAGTTATATTTTGATCTAAAAGAGTGAAGAGTGTGTCATTGTTCTCTACAGGTTGAGTGATTGTGGTGTCACAGATGAAGGTTGTGTTGCTCTGGCTTCAGCTCTGAGATCAAACCCCTCACACCTGAGAATACTGAATCTGTCTGGGAATGAACTAGGAGACTCAGGAGTGAAGCTGTTTTCTGATCTACTGGAGAATCCTCACTGTAAACTGGAAAAACTGTGGTAAGATCATCTCTATAATTAAGCAATAAATTATGTTAGAAAAGTGAACACCACACACACACACACACACACACACACACACACACACACACACACACAAACAAACAAACAAACAAACAAACAAAAACAGACACACCAACTAGGGCTAAGACGATACACCTAGACCATGGGGAAAAGTTAAATCATACACCTATACAGACTGTACTACAAAATTTCATCACATCTTTCTAAGTTTTATTTCAGAAGCATCATACAGAACTACATTCTCTTGAATAATTAATTCAATAACAAAAACTTTTTTTGACAGTCACTTGTGGCCACCTAGTGGTGAAACAATTTAATCGATAAATGGGTTATTTTAAGGGCCAAGTTTCTATCAAAAGCTGATTTATTCTATTTTTATCGCTACCGTAAACATCAGTGTTTATATTTGAACTTTAAACTTTTATCCCAGTACTTCTATGATAATTTGGTCTATTCTGTATCACAGAAATATTGATACTGTTATGAGGTTTAAAAGACCTTTTGTGTAGCTGTTTCATAACAACTCTCTCTGGGTCAGCGGCAGCGCCAACACAGATTTGAATGTTGCGATATGATTTTGGCAAAGGTTTAATAGACAGAGTAATTGGAAGAAGATTGTATGGGTGTTTGAATGGAGATCACAGTATTTTAAAGATGAATCGTGCAGCTCTACTCTCTTATCTCCCTCAGCATATATGAGTAGTGCGAGGGCTTTTTATGGCATTCAGTCTCAAGCCGCTTCCACATGAAATGGATATTACATCACTCAACACTCATAGATAACGACACATTCCATCCTCTGTTGAAACAAAAGTGGCTAACTTCTGTCAACCTCATCTATAAGCAAGAACAAAAATAAAGCAATTTAATATTGCTAACGAATATCGATTCTGGAATTTAAAAAAAATTAAATCGTAAAAAAAATAATAATAATTGCGATAGTTAGGTGTTTTTTCTCCAAGCCTTAGCAAACACACGTTCCTTAAAATGTTTACAAATACATTAAGCGCACACACACGTTGTCTTTTCATGGTCTATGGGGACTTTCCATAGAAATAATTATTTTTAATACTGTACAAACTGTATATTACATTCCCTAATCCTAACTGATGTATTTTAACAAGGTGAACTAATGATTATTTGTATATATTTCATATTGACAGCATTATGTTATTTATTTTTTAAGTGATATGTTTAGCTTTGGATATAGACTTAATGTGTGTCATTGTTCTCTACAGGTTGGATAAGTGTGGTGTCACAAAGGAAGGTTGTGTTGCTCTGGCTTCAGCTCTGAGATCGAACTCTTCACACCTGAGAGAACTGGATCTGTCATATAATAAACTAGGAGACTCAGGAGTGAAGCTGCTCTCTGTTGGACTGGAGAAACCTCACTGTAAACTGAAGGAACTGTGGTAAGATCATCTCTACTATAAAGACTCGGATTGAATAAGGATTAATATGTAGATACAATGCATACAATATATGTTGGCGTAAACCCAATCCGGCGGTTCAGCGACAGATTCCAGCTTGAATCGTCAGATCCTGCTGGCGGTAGGATCAGGCCTTATTTCACCTGAACCAGGACTGTCACCATATCAGATTTATCACTACATGATTATCATGGCCAGAATAACTCACGATAACAATATATCACCATATCTATGGAAATCTTGAAAAAAATAATAATGATGCTATCAGTCAAATTCAACTTTACTCTGTTTATTTTGTGTTATTTTTGAAAATGAAGAATCACACCATCGCATACAAAAGGAAGAATGAGATAACTGTAACACTTTATCAGAAGTATATAGTAACAAAGCACTTATAAATAATTTGCAAACTCTTAATTTATAGTTAATGAATATTATACAATGGTATATAAGCTTTAGTTAATATTTTAAGAGACTATATACAAATAGTGAGTTATTCATTCATTGTCATTGTAATTAACAGTGTTATTGTTTAATTAGCTCTTATGTAAAAAGTTAGATAATGCTTTGTTAACATGTATTAACCATAAGTAGTTCTCACTTTAGATTAGGTCTCGGAAAATCAGAAAATGTCATTAAGTGCTTTAATACAGCCTTTATTTGACATTAATTACATTAATATTAAGAGTTCCTTAAAATGTTTACGAATACATAAAGCTCTTACACACACACACACACACACACACACACTCACACTCACACTCAACACTCACACACACACACACACACACACACACACACAACACACACACACACACACACACACACACACACACACATACTAGGGCTGGGACAATGCACCTATCTACTGATTCGATATTATCACGAGACTTTGGTGCCAATACGATATGTATTGCGATTTTTAAAAATTTGTGATTTGCAATTGTGTCTATCAATAGCTGATTTACTCTTATTTTGATAGCTACCGTAGACATCAGTGTTTATGTTTGAACTTTAAACTTTTATCCCAGTACTCCAGTCTCAAGTCGCTTCCACACGTTCACTTGAAATGGATATCACAACACTGATAGATGACAATAAAATTGTGATAGTTTGGTGAATTGATTTTTTTATCTCATCCCTAACACACACACACACGTTTCTTAAAATGTTTACAAATACATTAAGCACACACACACATGTTAGGTTTTCATGTTTTATGGGAACTTTCCATAGAAATAATGATTTTTATACTGTACAAATTGTATATTCAATCCCCTAATCCTAACTAATGTATATTTCTATACAACATGAACTAATGAGTATTTGTATATCATATTGACTTTATTATGTTATTTATTTTTAAGTGTTATGTTTATCTCTGGATATATGCTCAATGTGTGTTATTGTTCTCTACAGGATGAGTGATTGTGGTGTCACAGATGAAGGTTGTGTTGCTCTGGCTTCAGCTCTGAGATCAAACCCCTCACACCTGAGAGTAATGAATCTGTCATATAATAAACTAGGAGACTCAGGAGTGAAGCTGCTCTCTGCTGGACTGGAGGATCCTCACTGTAAACTGGAGGAACTGTGGTAAGATCATCTCTACCATAAAGACTCGGATTGAATAAGGATTAATATGTAGATACAATGCATACAATATATCTTTGGCGTAAACCCAATCCGGCGGTTCAGCGACAGATTCCAGCTTGAATCGTCAGATCCTGCTGGCGGTAGGATCAGGCCTTATTTCACCTGAACCAGGACTGTCACCATATCAGATTTATCACTACATGATTATAATGGCCAGAATAACTCACGATAACAATATATCACCATATCTATGGAAATCTTGAAAAAAATAATAATAATGCTATCAGTCAAATTCAAATTTACTCTGTTTATTTTGTGTTATTTTTGAAAATGAAGAATCACACCATCGCATACAAAAGGAAGAATGAGATAACTGTAACACTTTATCAGAAGTATATAGTAACAAAGCACTTATAAATAATTTGCAAACTCTTAGTTTATAGTTAATGAATATTATACAATGGTATATAAGCTGTAGTCAAAGGCGCCGTAAAGGGGTGGAAGGTTAGGACGATTCTAAGGGCCCAGGCTGATTTAGGGCCCAGAAGAGCAGACCCCCTTTTTCTTTTCTTATTTATTTTCTCTTTTTTATACATACATTAAATGTGCTAGGGCCCCTCGTGCACTAAATGTGTATTTTGTCCGTTTTGACCATAGATTTAATATTTAAAAAACAAATAATTTATTTACTGTTTTCAGTCACACCCCGCCCCCTCACAATGGTTCATTCCACCTGCGCTGTCCGAGCTACGATCGCTAGTGTAGCGCCTCTTGCTTATTGCACTTGGCTTGCTATGATGCAGTGCAGACAGTGACACACGCAGGCATGTCACATCAAAAGTCAGGGCATCAAAAACGGAAAGAAATGAAGGAAAGAGAAGACAGAGAACGGCGAAGTCGACAGTATGTGTCACAGTTTTTCAAAAAGAAAGGTAGCTTGCCCTATTCCTGTATTCCAAATCTTCCAGAGTTACTTATTTTTGTTGCTACATGACCCGCTTTTATCTAGCTAGCTTAGTAAAATAATTACTGAATTATGATTTACATCCAACAATAATAACATCTCTGCTGTGTCGGGGGTTATCATGTCTCGTAGACACAGATTTAGCGGCTGCTGCACACACACGTCCTCCTCCCCCCGTCCCCCGTCTCCGTCTCAGCCGAACAAGGTGAGCCTGAGCACGAAACTTCACGAAGATTGAAGCCTCTAAACACGTCTTATCTACTGTGTTCGCCACTTGATGAAAACTTTACAAAACAAAAAGTTATCTACACGCTTCAAAAATTACAAAATCAGTTTGCCGTGTGTGTTCTGTGAAGTGACGCTGCTGCTACGATCGATGTTGTCAAACTTGACGTTCTTAAGGTGAATAAAATGCCCAGAAAAAAAATAATATAACATTGAATAAAACACGTGTCTGTAGTAACCATTGGCTATAAAGAGTTTACAAAATAGATATTTTAATATTTTATATTAAGAAAACTAAATAGGCTAATAAAAATAATATGGTTATTAGTGTGTGTGTGTGTGTGTGTGTGTGTGTGTGTGTGTGTGTGTGTGTGTGTGTGTGTGTGTGTGTGACTTATACAGAGTCAGCAATTAGCAATATAGATAATAAATGTTCTCCCTTTTATGTAAACAAGTACATATTTCTACATTTTTTTTTCTTGTTTTTTGTACTCATCTTTAGACATTTTAACTATGCAATGTGCTAAGTATCCCTTTTAAAGTATACTGGGCATGTTTATTGGGTTAAATTTCATCTGTAAAAAATGTAGGGGTCCCACAAATTTTGGTTTCCATTGGGCCCAGAATTTCTGGCGGCACCCTGGCTGTAGTTAATATTTTAAGAGACTATATACAAATAGTGAGTTATTCATTCATTGTCATTGTAATTAACAGTGTTATTGTTTAATTAGCTCTTATGTAAAAAGTTAGATAATGCTTTGTTAACATGTATTAACCATAAGTAGTTCTCACTTTAGATTAGGTCTCGGAAAATCAGAAAATGTCATTAAGTGCTTTAATACAGCCTTATTTGACATTAATTACATTAATATTAAGAGTTCCTTAAAATGTTTACGAATATATTAAGCTCTTACACACACACACACACCACACACACACACACACACACACACACACACACACACACACTTTCTCTCTCTCTCTCTCTCTCTCTCTCTCTCTCTCTCTCTCTCTCTCTCTCGCTCGCTCGCTCGCACGCACGCACGCACGCACGCACTGACTCGCAGACACACACACATACTAGGGCTGGGACAATGCACCTATCTACTGATTCGATATTACCATGATACTTGGGTGCCGATACCATATGTATTGCGATTTTTAAGAATTCTGATTTGCAATTGTTTCTATCTATAGCTGATTTACTCTTATTTCTTGTTTCTTAAAAATGCTTACAAATACATTAAGCACACACACACGTTTGGTTTTCATGTTTTATGGGAACTTTCCATAGAAATAATGATTTTTATGCTGTACAAACTGTATATTCAATCCCCTAATCCTAACTAATGTATATTTCTATACAACATGAACTAATGAGTATTTGTATATATTTCATATTGACTTTTTATTGTTATTTATTTTTTAAAAGTTATGTTAATCTCTGGATATAGGCTCAATGTGTGTCATTGTTCTCTACAGGTTGGATAAGTGTGGTGTCACAGATGAAGGTTGTGTTGCTCTGGCTTCAGCTCTGAGATCAAACCCCTCACACCTGAGAGAACTGCATCTGTCTGATAATAAACTAGGAGACTCAGGAGTGAAGCTGCTGAAGGATCTGAAAGATGATCCACATTATAAACTGGAGACACTATGGTAAGAATAGTTTTTAACAATTTTCATCATATTTTCATTTAAATTTCAAATGGCTGATTTACTAACTAGAAATAAGAGTAAAGGTTCAGGTTCAGTAACACCACATGTGTGTGTTTGTGTGTGTTTGTGTGTGTTTGTGTGTGTGTGTGTGTGTGTGTGTGTGTGTGTGTGTGTGTGTGTGTTTGTGTGTGTGTGTGTGTGTGTGCTTGTGTTTGTGTGTGTTGTGTGTGTGTGTGTGTGTGTGTTTGTGTGTGTGTGCTTGTTTTTGTGATATATGAGGACACAAATGTGTATAATGACATGCATATTACACTGGTATTACAACTTACACGTGATATATGAGGACATTGCATGAGTCCTCATATTTCAAATAGCTTAAAAAACATAAAAAACAATGTTTTTTTAAAAATGTAAAAATGTCTCCTGTGATGGGTAGGTTTAGGGACAGGGGCAGTGTAGGGGGATAGAATATATTAACCATTACGCCTATGGAATGTCCTCATAAATCACAAAAACAAACATTCTCAAGAAACCCACACTCGACTCCGCTGTATATGCGAACTACAGACCAATTTCAAACCTGTCTTTCTTATCCAAAATTCTTGAAAAAACGGTCTTTATACAGCTCCAACAGTATTTACACATCAATTCTATTTCGGATATTTTTCAATCCGGTTTTAAAAGCCTTCACAGCACTGAGTCTGCACTTTTAAAATTTCTAAATGACATTTTTATAACGACAGATGCTGGTGATAACATGGCCTTAGTGCTCTTAGATCTAAGTTCAGCCTTTGACTTCGTAGACCATAAGATTCTCCTATCCCGGTTAGAATGTTCGATCGGTATCTCAGGTATAGTACTTAAATGGTTCCAATCTTTCCTTTTAAACAGAAGTTTTTCTGTTAGATTAGGTAGTCATCTATCTTCTGCGACTCACCTCAACTGTGGTGTACCCCAGGGTTCAATTCTGGCACCCCTACTTTTCTCATTGTACATGCTTCCTCTGGGGTCAATTATGAGTAGACTTGGTGTGTCATACCACTGTTACGCGGATGAAACCCAACTGTACATACCTATAAAACGTAATGATAACACTGCATGTAAGCGACTAGAAGATTGTCTCCATGAACTCAAGATCTGGCTCACTAACAACTTTATGCTGCTTAATGAAGAGAAAACCCAAATCATCCAATTTGGTCCCAGTGAGCTCTCTGGCAGATATTGCACTGACCTTGGTACCCTCACACCACACTTCACTTCTGAAGTCAAAAATTTAGGATTTTATCTGGACAGTAGTCTTAAGCTGAACAAACAAATCAATGCCACAGTCAGAGCCAGTTTTTATCATTTACGCCGGTTGGCCAAAGTCAAGCCATTTTTAAATAGGAATAGCTTTGAAACAATTATTCATGCCTTCATTTCAACACGTCTTGATTACTGCAACTCCCTATATGTTGGGTTACCTCTCACTTCAATTTCACGACTTCAGATGGTCCAAAACGCGGCTGCCCGTTTGCTCACTGGCAGCCAAAAACGAGATCACATCACTCCAATTCTTCGTTCTCTGCACTGGCTACCAGTCCGATTCAGAATCGATTTTAAAATTTTATTATTTGTCTATAAATCGCTTAACAACCAGGCCCCAAAATACCTCTCTGATTTAATTATTACTCATAATCCATCCAGACCACTCAGATCAAAAGACCAACATCTCTTGGCTGTCCCACGATCCCGCTTAAAACGTAGAGGCGATCGTGCTTTTGCAGTAGCCGGACCCAAGCTGTGGAACACCCTACCATTACACATTAAATCAGCTTCCACACTTGCTGAATTCAAATCACTGCTGAAAACACATTTTTTCTCCAGTGCGTTCAGTGTACCATAATGTGTACTTGTATGCTTTTTACTAAATTATTTTAATTTATTTATTTTATTTGTATTTGTTATTTTGTCTTGTCTAGTTCCTATTCTGCTGTAAAGCACCAGTGGTGGAAGAAGTACTGAATCTCAGTACTTAAGTAAAAGTACAAATAACCAGAGACATATTTACTTTAATAAAAGTAGAAGTACCACAATGACAATCCTACTTAAGTAAAAAGTAAAAAGTACCTGATTTTAAATGTACTTTAAGTATTAAAAGTAAAAGTACTTGCATAAAATTTTTTTCTCTTAATGTATATTCTAATGATTAATGAAACAGTTAATTCTAACTCATTCAACCTAATAGCCTACTCCTATAATGATGTTCAATAATGATGGATTTATTTTTAAGTTTTTGTCACCATTTCTGAACAAGCTTGCAATTAGGCAATACACACATCAAGCTTACTATATCCTTGCTATAAATACTAGTATTTGACGGCGTTTGGCTGTAAACGCGATTAATATATGGCGTAATTCTGAACCTCTTGGGTTGCCATGCTAATCCTAACCAAACGTATAATGCACACGCTCCCCACACCACTACTAAACCTACCCACCATATGCACGTAAAAAAACAATTTTTGCGTATAAATGGGCTCTATGCACGGCGGTATTTCCGGTGAAGGTCTGAGGATGCTCGATAACTTCCGCCAATCGTAGAGTCCAATGCAATACTGAGAATTTATATTGAATTTTATACTCCATGGTTATACTAAAGAAACGTTAGTCACAAAAACAGACACCCCTCGTTGTGTTTATGCTTCTTTTAAAAATTATATTAAATAAACATAACTATATATAAAATTACATCTAAACATATGAAAGTTTCGTTTCAAAGACGGGAGGACAGTACATTTTGAAGACTCTGCCATAATCCCGTTTTCCTCAGTTCTCCTCCGCTTTAATCTCCCCAACCGGAAACGGATGAGCATCCTTGCGTCAAATGCGGAACTTATGCGTGCATATAGCCTATTGCACGATAAACACTGCGTGCTATAGAGACGCATTTAGGGTGACCGGGTTGATATGGCAACCAAACTTCACTGACTGTTGAGACAAACGTGCGACGAACGGACGGTCGGGATGACGTTTTAGCAGGAAAAGCTGTTCAGAAAATGTAACGAAAATGTAACCGAATATTGTAGAAATGTAATGGAGTAGAAAGTATAATAATTTCTGCAAAATGTAACAAAGTAAAAGTAAAAAGTATGCACTATTGATTCTACTTAAGTAAAGTACAGATACGTGAAAAATGTACTTAAGTAAAGTAACGAAGTATTTTTACTTCGTTACATTCCACCACTGTAAAGCACTTTGGCCAACCAAGGTTGATTTTAAACGTGCTTTATAAAGAAAGATGATTTGATTTGATGTGTGTGTGTGTGTGTGTGTGTGTGTGTGTGTGTGTGTGTGTGTGTGTGTGTGTGTGTGTGTGTGTGTGTGAGTGTGTGTGTGTGTGTGTGTGTGTGTGTGTGTGTGTGTGTGTGTGTGTGTGTGTGTGTGTGTGTGTTGTGTGTGAATATTTTGTCTGAGATCATCAGATAATGAGTCTTAAATTCAGCTTCATTTTCTGTAGGTCTCTGGCATTTAAATTGTTTTTATGAGTTCAAATCTGCTTATAGTGTTGTGATTGATTGTGAAAATAATATTAATGTTATTTTCAGCTTTCCCCCTTTAAAGCGGCTTTATGCAGGATTTCCGGTTTTGTCAAACAGCTACCCCTAGAGTCACTGTAGAGTACTTGTATTTAACGTTACTTTCGTAAATACAACTCACGCAGAGTGTGACAGTCTATGATCTGCACTCACGGCCTCTGCACTTTATAATAATAAATTAGCCTACCGCGTTAGGCTTACCTAAGCCTAAATGCCAGATGACATCAATAAAGTTAAATCATGTATGTCGCATTATTTCGTAACAATGTCCGTTATGATGTTGTTAGACATGATTATTGCAATTTATCATAATAGTTTGCAAATTGCGCTCATTTACACTAATTACAACATGTAGGCTTATTTATGTCCTGATAATTATGTGAGATATCGACAACTGTTCTCATGATAATCACAGGAATCAACTTTTTATTAAATGCAATGATCATTTCTGCTGGTTCTGTATCAGCTGTCCATTGTGTGAAAGTGACCTTTCATGTCCTTTTGATTTTGTGACTGAGCATCAGATAGAAGCTATTATCATGTTTGAGAATGAATTAATATAGATGATCTAGTTAGTTTTCTTATGAAAAGATGTGACATACGTAATATCTCATACTGCATATGTGACTGTGTGTGTGTTTTATTTTAGGTTATAGAGGACAGTCTAATCTTCTGATGATCATCTGATGGTGAATAAGGATCCACTACAGAGACTCACAGTCAACAGAATCAACAGAGACTGAAGATACAGTGACTTCACTGTTATAAATTAAGACTTCATTTAGATTTCAATGATCCTCTGACAGACCTGATGAGGCGGCAGTGAAACACCTTTTATTTCACAGCAGCAAAATACAGTTTCTCATTCATAGATTACAAACTCAAAAAGGTTGGCGTTTTGTTAGAATAAATATAGAGCCTGAATGTGTTTGTGTTGTACCAGCAGAGGGAGACAAAGACTAATGAAAGATAAATATTTCATAATAATGAGAGTGAAAAAACAAACACTTTTGGAAAACAAACAATGGAAGCTTGAGTGTATACATGATGTTTTTAATAATAGTTGTATTACATTTGTATTAATGGATTAAAGGGTTCATATGATGGGTTTTCTTGTTTTCCTTTTTCTTTAGTCTGTTATGTAGCTGTGTGTTCATGTATAAGATCTGCAAACTGACAAAGCTCAAAGTCTCCTACAAAAAGATTTGTTCTTTCTAATGCCCGGTACACACTGTGCGATGTGTGACTGTCCCAGACGAAAGACGAGCATCGTGAAACAATCATGGTGATTTCTGTGGTCATGGCTCCTAAACGTCGTACAGTGAGAGTGGTTCACAGACGCCGTTGTCATGGTCTTGCGATCATAGACAGCCTGTGATAATTTACTGAGAGTGTCATGATCATCTCACAGAGTGTTTGCTGCTACGACCTACGTCTACTGACTAGCCAATAAAAATGCAACATGAACGGTTTCTCATTGGTCGAGAAAGCTGCCTGTTCCACATAAAGGCCAGAGCCACAAATAGAGAGACAGTCGCGACAACTCCATTCACTCATGGAACTTTTTTTTTACAGCAATGTTGTGTAATTAGAGGAAAAAGCTTCTAAACGAGGGTTAAATATAACATTTTATCAGTACATCTGAATCAAATTAACTTGTATATTAAAGCATGCTAGTTGATTATTGCTCTCTAAATTAGTAGTTTTAAGGGATGTTATCAGTGAATAGATTAGGCTAAGATAGGTCATTGGATAAAGTCAGTTACACATAACAAACCACAAACAGCCTATTATTGGTTTAACCCATTCCATAAGTGCAGTTTTATCCATCGTTGTGTAATTAGAGGAAAAAGCTTCTAAAGGGGGTTAAATATAACATTGGGATGTGTGATAAACATAGTGATGGGTGGAAGTGGTAAAATGAGAATATTGGTTTCATTCCTTAGTAAATGTGCAATAACGGAAAACAATCCTTATTTTAGAATGCATATTTGAGTAAGCAAAACATATGGGTGGAGTTTTTTTAGGCATTGGGATTCTACAGTCATGAACAATGTATTTAAACAAGTTTTAGTTGTTAACATTTCAAAATGTTTAAGTTCACCTGACATGGAAAGTGTACCAACCTACTGATACTTTTTTTTTTACCAGTATTTGAGAGAGATCGAACAATCCTTTTCACTCTGCCACAAGGATCATATTATCATATTTACTGTTATTACCTTAATAAAAGAGCCATGTTTGCAGTTGTGCCACCCTGACAAACAAATTGCAATTATCCAAACAGCTTTAAAAGTACTGTTTTTAAAAAGACACTATTTTATGCAGTTTCGTAGTCTGTTTATTTGTACAGACAGATGCACGACCTGACATTTTGGGGGTTTAAGATAACAAAACATAAATAATATGTATTATTATTATTTGAAATAAAACAGAATTTAAACTAAATAGGTTTTATAGATTAAAGTGATATATGTCATGAAGAAGAGGGAAAAGAGGAAGAAGCCAAGCGAGAAAAAAAGGGGACAAAACGTGCTACTTTTTGTCAAGACCATTGGCGGCTCGTCGGGGGAGGCGACAGGCACAGCCTACCCAAAACATTTATGTCTCAGAATGTGTATTTCTTGTTTGTAATTTCACCTCTGTACGTGTAACCACTGCTCGCTTCTTCCCAGAAAGTGGCGAATCTGCGAAGCGCAAGTCTGAGGGGATCAAGATGGGACTTGTGCCTCTGTTGGTAAAAAAAAGTATTTCACTTTCAGCGATAAAGGAGTGTGGAGAAAAGTAACATGGCAGAACCATGAACCAATCATCGACCAGACGTAAATTCCAAACAAATTGACTAAACTACCATTTAACAACAGCTACAAATTATTAATAAAAAAAACCCTTCAGCTTCACTAAACGGCCGAACATGCTCTTTTAAAACGGACATTTAAAAGGACAGAAGTATGGATTTTTTGCTTAAGTGATAGGCTAGGATTAGGGTAGTGGGTTTATATTTATAATGTATTGATGTCTGTGTCATTTTCTATAAATATTCAGGTAAATAAGAGACCAAAAAGCACTTTTAAAGTAGTCTAATAATCTGCCTTACCATTTATCTTCATTGGTGTAGTCTGTCCACTTTAAATGGAGATAAAAAGCCGATCGATTGGCTGGCAGCAACGAGAGGTATTTCTCGAATGAGGCGACAGGACACAGATGATTCTTTTTCTTCTTTTCGTTTTATGGCAGTTTGCCTGACTTATCTTTTGATTTAGCCTCATCCTCTCATCCCTATATTTCCTACAATGTAATATTACATGTTCTACATCTTCCTGGAATCTACATTCCAAACATTCATCTGATTGACTTTTGCCCATTAAAAACAGTGTTTTATTTAACCCTGTACATGATCAAACCTTAGCCTGGTTAAAATGTTCTCATCTCTTCTGTTACTTCTATTCACACCCTGAGCATTAATAGATTTTTGAAAGCTGTAATATTTCCTTCCACTTTTATCCACATCCCACCTCTCCTGCCATTTCTTCATCATTTCTTTTTTTGATTATCGTCTTAGCTTCTCCTTTTTCAAGGTGTATATTTATGACATTGTTCGTCCTGGTTAATTTTTTTTGCTATTTTGTCTGCTCCCTCATTCCCTTTTATACCTATGTGGGCAGGTACCCAGCAGAATCTCACATCTATCCATCTCTGTAATCTAAATAAACTTTGTTGGATTTCTAGCATTAGATCTTCTCTATTATATTTCATATTTTGAATACTATAAAGGGCTACAGAATCAACACAACACACCACTCTGTCTGGTTTTACTTCCTCATCCCACTGCAGTCCTACAATAATCGCCATCATCTCTGCCGTGTACACTGAAGCCTGATCAGGTAATCTTTTCCCAATTCATTGTTGGTATATATATTCCTATTACTACATTGTCGTCTTCATCTTTAGATCCGGCTGTATACATATCTAAGTAACTGTAATATTTGCTCCTTATGTACTGACTTGCCAGATGTCCTTTCCCAGTCTCTTCCTGTCTTTTTAGTTCCAATATATTTAAGTCTATCTCAGTTTTTGGAAATAGCCAAATAGGGATATATTACTAATAAGTGTATGGGAGTTAAACCAGGTATTTTTTACTCTATATTCCACTGATTTAGTCTTTGTTACCCAGCCAGCCATTACCTTTAAAATAACTATACTCCCAACATTCGTGAATAATGCTCTGTAACAGAGTTAAAAATGCACTTTAATAATTCTTATTTTCAAATCAGCATCTGTGAATTTTATCGCATTGAGTTATTTTTATTTATGTTTATTTTTGCGAATGTTTCCTGTGGAAATGACCCTACATGCACACTATCCCTTCTTTACCTCAAGCTTCCATTGTGCTCCGTCTCCCTCAATCTCGTTTTGCACTAATGAGGGTAAGTTGTGAGGAAATGTGCTGCTGGGCTAATGTACTGTTTTCTTTGGAAATTGAATCATTTAAGTTTTAACTTTCAACGCATATTGTCTGATGTTAATACAATAATGCTACATAGCAGTCTTGTGTTAGTTTGACCGCTACAATAATTTTAGCGGTGTTTTCATATTCACTTTCTAGCCGCCATTTTTACCACGGCAGGCGGGCTGTGTCATGTGAACAATATAGCTCGTCGGAGATTTCAGCGTTCATTTTGTGTAGAGTAAACGCTGTATTTTTGTATGTTTAGGGAGCAGAGATGCAGTAAGAGGAAGCCAGAAGGCAATTAATGCAAGTGGTACTCGATGCAGAGCCAAATGGGAGGAGCTAGAGCTCCAGCTCCTCCCCTGGCTGGAGCTCCATGCAAAAATGTAGATCTACATCTGGGGAGTGATATTTGTTTTCCTAGGATGGTAGGAGAAGACTCATAAATGGAATTAACCCCATTGACGGGTAGGTTTAGGGACGGGGTTGGGGTAGGTCATATATTTATATATACAGGGTGGAGCTGGAGCTCCAGAAAAGGGGGAGCTCGAGCTCTAGCTCCTCCCATTTGGCTCTGCATCGAGCACCATCTCAATTAATGTGCATTGTGTTCTACAGGTATGCGTTTTTCCTTTTGTTTATAATGTAATTTCTGTTGTCTCTGTTATCACACACTTTTTGCAACACCCACGGTGTTGCGCTGTTATGCTATTTTCTTTAAGGAAACAACTGTTGATGTATGGTATTGCTGTGTTTATGGATTTGCTGCATTTAATGTTTAATATTTTCTGGAGAGTGTTAATGGCTTTCTATGAGTAATGTGCACTCTGAGCAAAATACCCAATGTAATGTTGAAGTAATGTATTTGTAATGTATTTTAAATACATAAAGTTCTCAATCCCGTTTTGCACTGATGAGATGCAGTAAGAGGAAGCCAGAAGGCAATTAATGTGCATTGTGTTCTACAGGAGCCAGTAAATTGTGAAAAAGAAGTCATCTTGTGAGTCGTCCTGGCCCATAACCTAACCACGCCTGTTACAGCTCTTTGCATGGTTTTCATATCCACATCCACGTAAGCGACTCCAGTATGTAAGCATGAGTTTATCTCTTCTCAGGTCTGGGGACACTTCTCCTAACTCAACCTGGATTGCTTTGATTGGTGTTGATCTCATTACACCAGCACTAATCCTCAATGCTTTACTAACTCTATCCAACTTCAATAAATATGTTTTAGCTGCTGCTCCATATACATAACATCCATAATCTATTGTTGACCTCATTAGATCCTTGTAAATATACATTAATCACTGTTTATTTGCTCTCCAGTCTTTCCCCACTACTGCTCTCATTAAATTTATGACTTTCTTGCATTTTGATTCCATCTTTTCAATGTGTATTTTCCATGTTCCCTTTTGGTCTAACCACATACCCAAATATTTAAAATGATCTAATGTTTCCATATTGTTGCCATTTAATTGTATGTTCTGTTTGTCTATCCCTTTCTTCCTGGTAAATATCACATGGCAAGACTTGCTTGGAGAAAGCTTAAAGCCCCAACTATACGACCATTGTTGTACCTTTCCTATTGCTTTCTGAGTAGCCCCAGAGTGCAGTCTGGACGATGGGGCGGGGCGACACTTTTAGGTGGGGCAACACGTGTCGCTCCGCCCACCCTCAATTTGATTGGTTTATAATACCGCAATCTTATTGGTGTGTAGACGATTCAAGTCTGAGCATGCGCATTCTTTTATGTACGAATGGTACGAGTTTATGAATGATCTACGATGCTGTTTGGCCATATATATTTAAGTGATAAATAACCATTGCGATTTCAGTAACGATCAATTGGATAATGTTTTGATGAACTTACGAATCAAGTTAGATGAAGTTACTGTCAAAATGTATTTGTATAGCGCTCAATTCACTTCGTTTCAAAGCAGCTTTACAAAAAGTCTTATTGTAAGCGAGCAGTTGTATGGATGGCGTCTGCGATATCACAAAATATGTTGCTGATAAATGACACACTGTTTGAGTGCTATACTGTATTAATTTGCCCTGCAGACAAGTCAGTGCCACTTTTGGTGGATAATCAGCATGACTGAAATTACTGGCATATGATATGCCGCATATCAAAGGAGAGATAGTTTCTTTATAGGCTGATTTAGACAATAATTTTCCGCATGTCATGCAGGGCTCCGTAATTTTACATCATTCGTTTGCTTCTTCGTTTTTTCATTAGGATCCGTGAATAAACACAAACTCGGGATTTTACACAAATGATGATAATTCCCTGTATTTCAGTAACATCGGATACATTTATTTTATTTTAAAGCAAAACCACGGTGACAAATAAGAGAATAATAGGCTACCAAATAGCACAAGCCCTGGCCATTGGGTTTTGTGCGTACAATGGAAATAAAATCCGTGCAGCGCTGCAATGTTTTTTTTTTTTTTTTTACTAAAACATGTTATTAGGTCGATCTATAGCAAATATTATAATGTGCTCAAGAGCGTATAACTATAAGCAATAGGCCTAGTACATGTTCATATCACTTCTCTGCTGGGTATTTTATTTATTTTATTATATTATAATTGCACAGATTTACAGCAGTGGGGTTTTTATGGTTATTGTAGCTATGTGAGAGTAATATTTAAAACCATTTTTATCCCGTAGCCTACTATACGATGATTAAAACATGAACACGCAATGCTATGGTGGTACATAAACAATTCGATTTTTAATATCTGATGTCAGCCAGATAGACAGTCGTATGCCTTTACGTTAACCGGTTGACACTTATTAGAAAACATGAATCTTTAAAAACTATAACATACAGAACCAATAGGCCCTCATATTTTATGAACAGGTAAACAACCAGGAAACATGTTTGCCATTAAAAATTTTATTTACACTTTGTACCAAATAATGCAAGCATCGGACAACAAATGTCGTTTAAAATGACAACAAAAAATGGTTGTGCTTTAGAATTTAAAATCAGCTGCTTACATTCTTCTTACAGTGAATAATCATAATTTGCGTAAAATCCAGAGTTTGTGCTGATCCACCGATCCTGATAGAAATATGAAGAAGCCAGTGAATGACGTACTAATGTTAAACCTCTCCCTGAAGTACAGGTGCCGTCACCAAGCGTACGTTTTTAAACAATAACTTCATCTATTCTGTGCCTTAAGTATAATAAAGTATTAGCCAATAGATCATAACAAAAATACCATGGCAAACCGATAATAAGATACGATTAAAGTTAGCATTTTATATTTCTTTACGGCCAAATCATTCACAAAATCGTACATAAAAGAATGCGCATGCTCAGACTTGAATCGTCTACACCAATAAGATTGCGGTATTATAAATTAATTGGGGGTGGGCGGAGCGACACGTGTCGCCCCGCCTAAAAGTGCCGCCCCGCCCCATCGTCCAGACTGCACTCTGGGGTACTACTGCTTTCTTGATTTTACTTCCACCAGGGGCCCCCAATCGAGTGGTGTTTTTGTTTTGTTTTGTTTTTACATATTAAATAACTTAAACAAGTGACTAATGAATTAATTAATAAGTCAAGACAATACAATTCTGATTTCATGATCAATACCTGCCAACAACTGCTGCTGTGTCTGCCAGCATTTGAGTCATGCGCATAAACTAGACAAGAGACATAAACCTCTGGTGCCGAAAAGAGAAAGAAGAAAAAGACAGAGGAGAAAAAAGAGCAAGATAAAGGTATGTTTGCATGATTATTTACAGTATGTTTTGTGCAGTACAAATTGTACTCACTTGAGGTATAGCAGCTAGTCATGATCTTATAGCCTACAAGCCATCACCAGAGCTAAATCCCCGCCATCAACAGTGAAATGTCTCCCATTAATATACATTTATCTAGGTGTATTTCACGTATTGATAGATATCGGTTTAAGTTGAAGAAAACAACCGAAGGGGAACTTAACCTTCTAGGTGTAATGATGCCAGCTAGCATTGCTGTACTTGTTGAAGTGAATGTTCCAGTGTCAGTAAGTTCCAGCTTGTTTGTCTATTTTGTAGTTGAAGATTGCACATTTGCATTTGCACATTTTTTTATTTAACAAATAAACAATTTATTTAATATGTTTTATGACAGTTTGTTTTCAGAAGTTTCAAAGAGTTAGTAAAAGAGTAGGCCTGAAGTAAAAGTTAACTTTTTTAGTATCTATTTTTTATTAAGTATTTATTTTGTATTAATGCATAACTTCACTGTATTAATTTATAATGTAACATTATAGGTAACATTTGTGTCAATAATCGTCAAGCACAGGTGACTCCGCGTGGTGGAAGGGGGCCTCCAAATCAAATTCTGCTTAGGGCCCCCAAAAGGCTCGGGCCGGCACTGGCCTTATGGGATCTCGTCCCCTTGTCCTCTTGTCCTGATGGCCCCATCATCTGAATACAGAGCTGACCCAATCCTTCTGTCTATTCAAAAAAATATTATTAATCATAACATTAAATAAAACTGGACTAATAGCACTGCTGTAACGTTGAGGCAGGAGCGAAGCGGAGAGAATCCAAGTGCAAGCATTAATTTAATAAACAAACAGGTAATGGAGAACAAAACAACAGAACATGAACTCAGACCACAGAACTCAGGACAGGAAAACAACAACGACCGACAAACCACAACTGAAACACAGAGGTATAAATACACAAGCAGACAAGCTAAACAAGATAACTAGGGGGCGTGGTAAATCTGAGACACCTGGGGATACTAATAACCAAGACAAGGAACACCTGTGGACGCAAAGCATTCTCATCCTAGGGCGTCATATTCTGACACTTTGCCAAAGCGTCTATCGCACATGGAACCCTTTAGCGTCAATATGAGACGCACAGATATGGGTAGGTTTAGGTATGGTGTAGGGTTAGGGTTAGACCGCTAGGAGGCGCCTTCTGCCCCATATATATCTGCGTCTCATATTGACGCTAAAGGGTGCCATGTGCGTTCGATATAGACGCTTTGGCAAAAGCGTCAGTATAAGACGCCTTGGACGAAACAATTAACAAATGACAAGACACATGGCAGGATCAAATGACAAAGAGGAATTACGTGACAGACAAGAACACGGAACAAGACACAAAACCCTCACGGTGACAATTGCCTCGTGGAATTTCGTTGACAATTTCAAATTCCTCAGATACATCCCACTTTAACTCTAAATCTTCTTTCTGACAGAAAATCTTAGAACCAGTTATAAAACCTACCTCTAATTCCCATTTTGTTCATTGTAATTATCAACCCTTCCCTCCATATGGAATCATAAGCTTTTTCAATATCAAATAACACAATACTCATTATTTCTTTCATTTTAAATGTTTTCTTTATCTCGCATTATTAAAATCTTTCCCAGGTTTATTAAATGGCAATATTAACACACTTTTCCAGCTTTTGGGCATTTTACTTTCAACAAACAAACACTCTTTTCTGAACACAAAGTTCAGTTCAACTGAAAGTGTTTTTCAGGCTGTGCCGTGAAGGAGAAAACATGATAGCTATATTAAGAACAAACGTCAAGACAATAAGTACTTTCATGAAATATTTCAGTGTACTGGGCACATGGATTTGCTTTCAAGGTGAAGTGAATGAGTGAAATTAAATATGACTTGGCTTATAGATTATTACATTATATATTTAACATAGACTGAACATCATTCTCTGAGAGTGTCTGTTAACTGCCCGTTTAATACATTAACTAATGTTAACTAATGAACCTTATTGTAAAGTGTTACCGCATTAATTAAACTATGTAACGTTTGGCACTCTAGCGGTTAATAAACAAACTGCTGCGTCTTGCGGAAGAACATTGTAGCCGGATCTACTTCTCTCTGTTTACGTCTATGGCGAGCACGCAGGTACTGTGCTACTCCGCAGGGGTTTAGAATAGTCCGATTCCGAATATAAACACGTATTATAGGCGTACCGTGGTGATTCAGGATAAGACCAAAAAAACAGGTTGGATGATTGATTTATGATGTACTCGTTCAGTATATATATATTTTATTTTTTTTAACAAAAAACATGTTAGGTGTACCTACCTCCATTAACAGTTTTTCAACTAAAGTGAAAGTAAGTTAGAGTTCACCTGTCGCCATTTTAAGCAGGTAAAATACCAATACAATACTGAAAAACAGAGCATCAAAGTGTTTAACGTTGACGCAGGAATTTCCATGTAGTTTTATGATCTTAAAGCTGGAGGATTTGAGATCCTGTATCTTGTAAAAGTTTAATCAAGGTGAGTGTTCATGTGTGTTCATGTGTTCAAGGTGAGTGTTCACTTCCTCATATTAATATGAATCTCTGGAGGACATTTTAAGTGATTGTTTTATATTAAATCTTTAAGAAAGGGATTCTTTCACTTCAATGTTTCTTTTGTGTTTCATGATGTCTGTAATTCTTTAGGAGTTGAACAGCATATGTGTAAACACAAGCTTGCGTTAACACAGACATGATCCTTTTTCTCACACACTCCAGATATGATCAGCTAAATTATGACTGTTGTTTAATTTAATCATTTAGTGTGTGAATGTTTCTTCATTCAGAGTCAGTGGGAGATCAAACTCATCACATTCTCCTGCATCTTCATCATGGCTGATTCACAAGGATCCAGAGATGGAGATTTTTCTCCAGGATGCAGGTACTTTCACCAAACACTGTTAAATATTGTATTACATTTCAGAAAAATATCAGTTTGTCGTGCCCCTACCCCGCACACACACACACACACACACACACACACACACACACACACACACACACACACACACACACACACACACACACACACACACACACACACACACACACACACACATTTTTTCTTATTTTGCCTGTTTTTGTTTTAAAACTAACATGACATTCATTTTGTTTTTTTATGAAAAATTAATGATTGTGTTAAAGCTGCAGTCGGCAAGTCTGGCAGATTGAGTGGATTTAGGCAAAATTTTAAATGTTTACAATTCTCATGCCCCTCCCCCACTATCATCGAATACCCAGTGCGTGTGCACCAGATTTTCTGTGAATGCGGCCGTCTCATCAGCATCCATCAACACCATGGAGTGTTTGGAGGTTTGCTGCCCTGGCTAATCTACCGATAGATTGCAATTGCTAACGTCATTTATACTCTAAATGAGCTTTTCCGCCATCACTCTTCGTATCTGCGCGAACTTCAGGCGGGTGCATGTGATTGTAACGTGCGCGAGGGGTGGCGTGTGCCCAATCTGTGATTGACAGTCAGATCTCACGCCCCCCTGATTGGACCCGATGATCCGGGAGCTGTGGATTTTTGCAAAACAAATAACACGATCCAGGTGGAGCTAGAAGCTCAGGTTTTTTTTCTAAAAACACTTTATTTATGTTGTTCTGATGGATTATAGTGTCGATTTCACTGAATATGATCAACAAAAATATTGCCGACGGCAGCTTTAATATAGTTCCTCACATAAAGAACGAACACAGTAAAGGATTAAACTGAATCTGTTCTCTGTTCCAGTTCAGTCCAGCAGAAGAGCTCAAACCCAGAGTCCAGCTGTGTGTCTGTGAAGAGTAACCGCTCTATGGATCATCCAAAAATGTTTAAGAGTGGAGACAAACGGCCTGATCTTAGGTATATGTTACTAGCAATGACATCAAGTAACTGAGATTTTTTCCACCTTTATATAATGGAGTAGGTGTAAAATTAAGCAGATTATTATTTTAACTGCTGGTTCAGAAAGTTTGTTGAAGTTTGTTTGGTTTGTTGAAAGCTACACAGTGCTGTTTCACACCAAGACAAAACATTTGTAAAACCCCACTGATGTACAGATGTCAAAGCAAATGTGTTATAACACTCCCTGGTGTTTCCTAAGACAGAAGATTCCTGTAAAAGTGCTCAACATTTATAAGTCTGTATGCTTTTTATTTTACTTAGTTTTAAAACTAGTCCAGTGCAGCAGAAGAGATCAAACCCAGAGTCCAGCTGTGTGTCTGTAAAGAGTAACCGCTCAATGGAGAATCCAATAATATTTAAGAGTGGAAGCACACAGTCTGATCTCAGGTATATCATTTCTATAAAAGTTATGCTTATAGTATTTGATTTTTATAAAATTGTTAATATACTGCAGTTTAATGAGTTACAATCGTGTAAGTTTCAGTCTATTAATGATCATCATTGTGCTCTTGTGTAAAGCTCTATGTATTGTATTGTTAATACATTCACACACTGTAAAAGCTGTTGGTCTGTTACTGTGATGAAGAGTCAGAGACGTTCGAATCCATGTGCAATAACTTTTAATGATGAACACAGCGAGGACCAGATAAAGGGGAGCTGAGTGGGAACAGGTGGCTGAGATGATGGAGATGAGACAGGGATGGAAGGAGGTGATTAGTGAAGGGAGTGATGGGAGGTGAAGTCCTAGAACTCGGGAGAGAGTGATCTGGTGAGGCCAGGAGGAGTCGTCGTGGAGCGCATTGTGACAGTTACTCAGTTAATGACACAATTACATCAATATCAGTGTGTCTGATTCTTTACCCTCTTCATTCTGATTTAAGGTCAAATCTTCCATCCAGACCAGTTAAAAACAAAACTGTGATTCAAACACGAGACTTAAATGAAAGCATGTATCCTGGTTTCAGGTAAAATGCAGGACTTTTTGCTTCAATTCACATCACACATCACACAAACACATGATTAATAAGTGAAACATTTCAGAGACGTAATGATGTACTGTTCTGTGGTTATTTATTTATCTGATTTGTGTAATAATGTTGTGTAATAATGTGGTATTTTAATCTTGCAGCCTTGACTCTAAACCTGCTGAAGTCCTCAACACATTGAGATCAAACCTGAGACAGAAGTTTGAGTGTTTGTATGAGGGAATATCAAAGCAGGGAAACCCAACACTCCTGAATGAGATCTACACAGAGCTCTACATCACAGAGAGTGGAAGTGGAGAGATCAATAATGAGCATGAGGTGAGACAGATTGAGACACAGTCCAGGAGAGCAGAAACAGAGGACATACCGATCAAATGCAGTGCCATCTTTATACCTTTACCTGGACAAGACAAACCCATCAGAACTGTGCTGACAAAGGGAGTCGCTGGCATTGGAAAAACAGTCTCTGTGCAGAAGTTCATCCTGGACTGGGCTGAAGGGAAGGAGAATCAGGACGTCCAGCTCATATTTCCACTCGCTTTCAGAGAGCTCAACTTGATGAAGGACAAAACACTCAGTCTGTCAGATCTTCTTCATCTCTTTTTCCCTGAAACCAAAGAAATTGACATATCCAGTGATGAGTATAAAGTGCTGTTCATCTTTGATGGTCTGGATGAGTGTCGCCTGTCTCTGGATTTTCAGAGCGATGTGAGGTTGTGTGATGTGACTGAATCAGCCTCAGTGGACGAGCTGCTGACGAACCTCATTGTGGGGAATCTGCTTCCCTCGTCTCTCATCTGGATCACCTCCAGACCAGCAGCAGCGGATCTCGTCCCCTCTGAGTGTGTCCATCGAGTGACAGAGGTACGAGGCTTCAGTGACACACAGAAGGAGGAATACTTCAGGAAGAGAATCAGTGATCAGAGTCTGGCCTACAGGATCATCTCACACCTGAAGTCCTCAAGGAGCCTCTTTATTATGTGTCACATCCCAGTGTTCTGCTGGATCTCAGCCACTGTTCTAGAGAAGATGTTGAGTGGAGCAGAGAGAGGAGAGATTCCCAAGACTCTCACTCAAATGTACACACACTTCCTGCTCATTCAGACCAACATCAAACATGAGAAGGATTATGAGAAGAAAGTGAAAGATGAAGACATGATTGTCAAACTGGGGAAACTGGCGTATCTGCAGCTTGTGAAAGGCCACCTGATCTTCTATGAGGAAGACCTGAGCGAGTGTGGCATTGATGTGACAGAAGCATCAGTTTACTCAGGATTGTGCACTCAGATCTTCAGAGAGGAGTTGGGCTTGTGTCAGGGCAAAGTCTTCTGCTTTGTTCATCTGAGCATTCAGGAACATCTAGCAGCTCTATATGTCCATCTCTCCTTTATCAACAATAACATCAATGTGTTTGACCAGATTACCAAACCAACTAATGGAGACACAGTGTCACTATCTGATCTCCATCAGAGAGCTGTGGATGAGGCTTTTCACAGTAAAAATGGGCATCTGGACCTTTTCCTTCGTTTCCTTCTGGGTCTGTCAGTGAAGTCTAATCAGAGTCTCTTACAAGAACTAAAGACAAAGACAGCAAACAGTTCTCACAACAATGAGGAAACAGTTGACTATATTAAAGAGAAGATCAGTGAGAATCCCTCTCCAGATAAATACATCAATCTGTTTCACTGTCTGAATGAACTGGGTGATCTTTCTCTAGTGAACGAAGCTGAACCTCATATGAGTCGTAGAGGATTACGTGATGTGAAACTCTCCTCGTCTCAGTGGTCAGCTTTAGTGTTTGTGTTGTTGTCCTCGGAGAAGACACTGCAGGAGTTTGACCTGAGCAGATTAATTGGATACAGAAATGATCGGTAAGTAACACTGAGTGCAATCATTACTCAGAAACTCAGAGATCTGAGATGTTTAAATCACGGGGCACAGACTGATTTCTGGGATATTGTACATAATTTGCGGGTGATTCTCAAACCGTGGCTGTGTCGTAGTAAAGCCCCGTTCACACTACACGCGACTTTGTCGCTGCAAGTCGCCAGTAGCTGGCGATGAGGTCGCTAGTGGGCGTTCCTACTACTGGTTGACTAGTATGACATCCAAAGGCAGCGAATCAGCTTTCTTTACGTGCGTGCACTGCAGGCCCAGGGGCTGAGGAGAAGGATCACGTGCGCTCCACTCCTATTGGTTGTCGCTCGCGAAAATCGCTCTTCATTTGCATAAAGTTAAAAATTTCTCAACTTTGTCGCGTCGCCAGACACGCCCCATCTAGTCGCCAACGGTCGCTGTTGTGCGTGTCGCCGGAAGTCGCCCGCTCACCATTGAAATGAGTGGTATCGCGTCGCTTGGTCGCGTGTAGTTTGAACGGGGCTTAAGGCTGCATATCTCGACTGCCACATCATCAAGTGCCTCTTCATTAGACCATTAGGCCTGCAAACAATTACTAACTATAAGATCAAGCATCATGTTCTAGATTGTGACCCCTCCCTCCCTGAGAGGCTGAATGATTTTTATTGTAGATTTGAATCCAGAGAAGCTCAGACAAGCTCTCTTATTCTTCCCCATCTGGATCTGGATGGTCACCCCCCTTTTCTGATCTTAGAGCATGATGTTAGGAGGTTGCTCCATCATCAAAACATCAGGAAAGCAGAGGGGCCTGATGGTGTCACATCAGCTACATTAGCCGCGTTTCCACTGCTGGGCCAGGGCCGAGCCGTGCTGGTGCGTGCCAGGGCCAGTCGCGTTTCCACTGTCACTTCCGGGGCTTGAGCGGGGCTTCCTCGGGGCCAACGGCCAGGATTTCTGGCCCGTCGAATACCTTGGGCCAATGCGGGCCAGCTCGGGCTAGAGGCGTGCTCGAGGTAAAAGGCGGAGTTTATCGGTGTTATGGACTGTTATGATCGAAAGCAAGATGCACATTTCACTGTTTTATATCGCGAAAAATAATCGCTGCTCGAAATGGAGAATCGCCTGTACTGGTCTGTCGAAGATACCAAAGCTCTTCTGAGCATTTGGGCAGAAGAATGACGGCGTATGAAGAAACGAGGACGTTATAAAATACATCTAACGTTATGCTGAACTTTCTAAGCTAAGCATTCAGCGAGCAACTCTTCAAGTTCAGGAAAAATAAACAAGTCGCGGGCGCAGTATATTGTACAAGGCGATTAAAACGCACAATGGACAAAGCGAAGCTCAGAGAAGGGACTTTCCATGGTTCGACTTGATGTACGGTGACCCAGCACCGTCCACTCGCGAGACAATCGCGAGACAATCGGGACACTATTGCAGCCACGGCCGGTGAGTTAATATACACGCTATCTTCCTATTATAAATACATTCATAATACCCGCTGAAATGGGTTGGGTTGTATTGTATTGTATGACGTTTGATCCAGAAAGGCGTGTTGGGGCGGGGTTTAGGGCAGCGCTGCAGGGCTACTGGCCCGGCAGTGGAAACGCGAGCCCGGTGCTTGAGGCCCGAGGCCACGGGCTCGGCTCGGTTCGCTGTTATCTCTGGCCCGGCCCTAGCCCGGCAGTGGAAACGCGGCTATTGAGGAGCTGTGCAGACCAGCTTACTCCCATACTCACTTACATTTTCAATTGGTTTCTTACTTCATCAATAGTACCCGCTTGTTTTAACTCAGCTATGATTATTCCAGTGCCTAAGAAGAATAACATTACCTGTCTTAATGATTATAGGCCTGTTGCAGTTACATCTGTTGTCATAAAGGTGTTCGAGCGTCTAGTTTGTAGGAACCTAGCGCATATTACTCTAGATCCTCACCAGTTCGCATACAGGGCAAATAGGGGACTGGATCGCAGTGTCATTGGGCGCTCATTTTATTCTCCAACATCTTGAGTCTAAGAACACATATGCCCGAATTCTGTTCCTTGATTTTAGTTCAGCTTTTAACACTATTATCCCTGTTAGGCTGTATAACTCTCTTCTAGCCAATGGATCTTCAATGTCAATGGATCTTGAACTTTTTGTCCTGTAGGAAATAATATGTCAAAATTAATAATCAGAATCAGAATCAGAATCAGAAAGAGCTTTATTGCCAAGTGTGCTTCCACACACAAGGAATTTTCTTTGGTACTGAAGCTTCCAGTGCACATAAACAGATACAAATACAAATACAACAAGAAACAGTAATACAAAATAAAATTATAAAAAATATGAAAAAACTATAAGATATAAGGCCACAGTTGGGTTTAGTCGGAATAAACATTTACAGATTATAAACATATTTACAGTATTTTGAATAGTATGAATAAATAAAAATATAAACATCACCTGAGTTTAGAAGATATTGCACTAAACGGTGGGAGTAGCACTTACAGGCATATGCCTTGGGGGGTGTGTTAACTGTTCAGGAGGGAAATGGCCTGTGGGAAGAAACTGTTCCTGTGCCGAGATGTTCTTGTGGCCAGTGATCTGAGTCTCCGTCTTGATGGTAACCGTTCAAACAGGTGGTGTCCTGGGTGAGTGGAGTCTGTGATGATTTTACCTGCTCTCTTCCTTACTCTGGAAGAGTACAGGTCCTGGAGGGTTGGCAGGGGGGCACCAATGATCCTCTCTGCAGTCCGAACTGTCCGCTGTAGTCTCCTGATGTCTGATTTGGTAACTGAACCAAACCAGACAGTGATGGAAGTGCATAGGACAGACTCGATGACGGCTGAGTAGAACTGAATCAGCAGCTCCTGTGGCAGGTTGAACTTCCTTAACTGGCGAAGGAAGTACAGTCTCTGCTGGGCCTTTTTCACAATGGAGTCTATGTGATTGTCCCACTTCA
The DNA here is from genome assembly GCA_036326025.1 of Chrosomus eos. NCBI lineage: Eukaryota > Metazoa > Chordata > Actinopteri > Cypriniformes > Leuciscidae > Chrosomus > Chrosomus eos. The sequence goes on from CM070825.1 coordinate 44,242,061, forward strand.
GGTCCTGAGAGATGATAGTGCCCAGGAACCTGAATGACTCCACTGCTTCCACAGTGCTGTTCATGATGGTGAGTGGGGGGAGTGCTGGGCTGTTCCTCCTGAAGTCCACGGTCATCTCCACTGTTTTGAGTGTGTTCAGCTCAAGGTTGTTATAACTGCACCAGACAGCCAGCTGTTCAACCTCCAGTCTGTATGCAGACTCGTCACTGTTTTGGATGAGACCGATGACAGTGGTGTCGTCTGCAAATTTCAGGAGCTTGACAGTAGGGTCTTTAGAAGTGCAGTCGTTAGTGTACAGGGAGAAGAGCAGTGGGGAGAGAACGCACCCTTGGGGGGCACCAGTGCTGGTGGTGAGAGTCCTGGATGTGAGTTTCCACAGTCTCACAAGCTGCTGCCGGTTCGTCAGGAAGCTGGAGATCCACTGACAGATCGAGGATGGCATGGAGAGCTGGGTCAGTTTGGCTGTGAGAAGATCAGGCATGATGGTATTGAAGGCCGAACTGAAGTCCACAAAGAGGATCCTTGCATAAGTCCCAGGTCTGTCGAGATGTTTCAGGATATAATGCAGTCCCATGTTGACTGCATCATCCACAGACCTGTTTGCTCTGTAAGCAAACTGAAAAGGATCCAGCAGGGGTCCAGTGATGTCCTTCAGGTGGGCCAACACCAGTCTTTCGAACGACTTCATGACCACAGATGTGAGAGCGACAGGTCTGTAGTCATTCAGTCCAGTGATTTTATTTTTTTCATTTATCATCAACCAGGGTTCTTAACACTGGCGCCCCACAAGGGTGCGTTCTGTCTCCTCTTTTATACTCTCTCTATACCAACAACTGTACGTCCCATTTAACATCAGTGAACCTGCTAAAATTGGCAGATGACACCACTGTGGTTGGGCTTATCTCTGATGGGGATGAATCTGGTTATCGGGGTGAAGTGGAACAGCTGGTGAGGTGGTGCGTGGACTTAACCCTAAATACTTCTAAGACCAAAGAGATGATAGTGGACTTTAGAAAGAAGGCAGTCCAGTACCTCCCCCTCTCTATTGTAGAGACTCTGGAGCTTTCATTAATTCTCTTTTATTGAGTCACGAACTCGCAACAAATATAAAAGGACAGCAGCGTTAACAAACATTCCTAAAAGGCCATGTGGTCAAGCCTGGGGACTCCTATCTCCCAAATAGGCGCCGATGAGTCTAGGGAACAAATGGACTTTGGACTTTTATGTTGACAAATGGTTTAGAGCGGTCCCCGAACAACGGGTTTTCTCACTTGAGACAACAAACAGGCCTTCTTCACCCCACCCCGGACGGAAACGAGGGGGGGGGGGGGGGGGGGGGAGCGCAGAACATACGTCCCTTTGTCTGTTTTTCCCGCCGAACGCAATATACATTCTCGCACACACATACAGATGAACTCTAACTTTCTCCCTTAAGTCGTCACTAAAACATCTTCAGAGTGTCAAAATACATGTAGAATAACTGTAAATGTGCAAACTTGTATTACGAATGTTTTCAGGAATGTACAATCTTTATGAATGCCTGAATGTGTGCCTCCAGATGTAACTCTGTAATAGTACGTCTGTGATGTGAAATGTTTGATATCGTTGTAATCCTACAAATCTGATCCATCTATTAAGCTGTATATCCATATCGTGAAATGTATAACTACATGCATATGCTATTACCAAAGTAAGCTTAATTTTCTTCTTGGTCATAAGTTGCAAATTGACTCCGAACAACACCCACTCAGGGGGCGTACGCGCTCCTCGATATGGGATGCTATCATTGGCCGGCGCGCCTTACCCAGGCGTGCCTAACTCAGCTTTATAATCTCCAAAAACAGAGACGATCGCTCTCTGTCCGTGTGTTCCTGTTCCTGTGTATTCTTTGTAATCTTTGTATTTTATTTTAATGTTCCTGTTTTATTGTAACTTTGTTCAACTTTGTTTTATTGTAACTTTGTTCAAACTTGTTCAATACAAAATTTAGACGTTGTAAAGTATATCTCCTGTGGCTGTCTCTAAAGGGTTTACTCTAAACTGTGCTAGCAATTGTATTTTCCTTGCGTTTTTCTTTTCTTATTGTTTTATTTCATTTTGTTTAATCTATATCCTGTTTACATGTAGTGTAGTTCATTCATTAAACCTCATTTTATACTCTATCGACTCTGTGGTTGTTGCTCGTATAACAAAGCCTCTTTAATATAAAAGATCGTAGCTACAATCTGATAATCGTTTAAGTGCACAAAACATTGTCAGTTAATTTAAGCTAAAATAGACCATAAGTCATTTGCACCCTCTAGCCTGACTGCACGGCGGACGTGTGAATGAGCGAGGAGGGGTCAAATGCTTTGGTATTGTTGAAGATCAGCCATTCCTCTGTGTAGGATGTATATTAATAATTAACCATAATTCGTTGTGTTTAATTGTTATATACTTACCCTGAACAGACGGGTACGCTGTACACCCCTTCGTGGGTAATTTATTAACGTAAGGACCCGGTTCAAACTGTATTCAATAATTTGTTGATCATAGATTAATAGTTATTGAATATCTATCCCCAAACTTAAAATTGATAAAGAGCTTATGGACCGTATCTTTACATATTTTTGGTGGAGAATTGATAGGCAATATTTTAAGCTTTGTTGTGTGAGCAATTAATGCAGTGGCAATATTGTGTATTTTGTTGTGTTTTGATTAAGAAACGCGAGCGCGCCGCGCGCCGCGCATGTTGCAAGCTGAAAGCCAAGTTTCAGCTGAGCACATTACAAACTGCTAAATTCACCTAAGCGTGTAATCGTTGTAATTGCTAAAATGAATTACAGTTCGTAATACTGATATTCACGGTTAAAGTATTGAATGTAAACTGTAGTTCGCAACAAAAGAGATATTACCTCTGTAAAGACGTTTACATGTTAAGATATTGTCTTTAATCAGCCTGTTTTCAAAACGAGAATCTTTTGAGCAGTGCGATAGAGAAATTGAACACAGCGATACTCCTGTGTTCAACCTAAAAGGCCTGATATATATAATCGTTAGATTAACGAAAACTCCTGGTTTCAACTTTGGCTTAGCTAACCAAACTTTAAACCAAAACATTTTAAATCATTAAAGTGCTAAATGATAAATGTATTGAGAGTTAAACCACAGACGTCAATTCCTGTTGGTATTGTTATGTAAGTGCAGTGAATTAAATCTGCTTTACTAAACCCGTGGAACATAGCACTGTAAATCCGCCTGAACCTAAATTATATGCAGTATAAGATTTTGCGCGTGCCCTAAAAAGGTACAATTGAAGCGTGTGGTTGTGATTCTGTTGCTGAACACTAGAGCGCAGCCTTGCGCCTCAGTCTCAAATCACCGCCACACCCTCTTCTTCGACGTGAGCGTAATAGCGCCACCGTATGGACGCTCTCAGATAAGGTCACTCTCTCCTGAATTTTTCCTTTCTAAGTCAGTTGTAGTTCCTCACAGGAAGTGACTCACGGGGAACGCCCCCTTGTGGCCTTCAACGCTGAGTCAGCTCTTTGTAATTCTCGATTTCTGTTTGAGATTCCAGCCTATTTTCAGTTGGGTTGTTCTAAGGCTGTCACTGATTACCTTACAGCAGTCGTGATTAGCATTAGAAGTAATCCATCCGTTAATTTTCATAGTCTCATTCAGATTGGTCTAAAGAAAAACTTTGAAGGTAAAACTGAATTAAATTCTCACTTCACTTTATGAATTAGGTTACGAACAATTCTACTTGATTTCGTTTTCTGTCCGGATAAGTTTATTGATTGTCCCTCAGATAAATCAATAAATCTTATTAAATTCTTTACTTTTTCCTTCTCGATAAATTAATGAGTTTGATAATTTGTTTTTAATAAATTGATAACTCTTATTAATCGTCTTTCCCAAAAAAAAATTTATTAATAATTTTTTTTTATTAATTTTTTTAAAAAAAAAATTTAAATTTTTTTTTTTGAAAAATTTTTTAATTTTTCTCTTCCAAAAAAATAAATTATATAATTTTTTTTTTTATTATTAAATTTTTTTTTTCTCCCTCTCTTTCTCGCACTCAACCCTGCCGTCTCTTAAGTGATATTTCTATCACGACGGTACCCACACTATCTTAGGTGTTATTCAACATCACCATCTATGCTTATTTGAATTGAATTCAAACCAGTTGACTTACAATTTCAATTAAGTTGTTTCCCTAGCCGGCTAACCACTGGAAAGTACCCCCTCTTGTGGCCCAAAACCGCCACTACAGCCTACTTACTCCTGTGTTTATCCTGCCTTACTCACTGGCCCTTCTCCGTAGGTTATTCTGACAACTAACAGTGTCACAATTCCCTCTCTGCTTCTCTCTCTCCCATTAGGTAACAAGGTTTTGTATTTTCTACACATACAGATACTCAATTTTGTTTTAGACAAAGTAAGCTTTGAAGTAATTCTAGAGTCACCTTTCTCTATCACATTTGTTATCTACAGGTAGATTTCTCTTGCGCTGGTGTGATCTGACCGTCATATCTGGTTGGTGTCCAGTGGGCGGGGTCGTCTGACCGGCGTAACCAACGCTTGCTGTGGGTGAGTCGCGGACCTCCCTGTCTCTCCATTGGTGCGGCACGCAATAAGACATCAGCAATTTGGCGCTCCCAAAAAGGGGAGGCTCACCACGCGATAAGACACAAGGCAATTTCGGACCTAGTACACAAACCGGGGCCTAATAGGGGGCCACTCGAAAGAGGGTTCTGGGGAAAAGTCCCCTTTGCAGTGTCGTAAGCAGGTGACCTCCCGGGCGTGCCAGTTGTGTTAAAGTCTATGTTGTTTGGGAGGGCGCATGGTGGTTGACGCACAGGAGAGGCCGTGAACATCTCGGTTAAGTGCTTGGAGCGACGGAAAGATTGTCCTCGACGCTGGCTCCCGCTAGTGTGATTTCAGGTCACCCCAGACAAGCTAAATTAAGGTAAAGCAAAGACATCCACTTAGTATAAACCACAAGAATATTAGATATCCTCCCGTGACATTTAAGAGTGTCCACCCCTTTTCTCAGAAAACCACACATAGTCGGCTCAAGCCCTCTTAGTCCCCGTAACCATTTCTGTACTATTGTTTACTCTATCTTAACAGATCCAGTAATTCCTTTTGTTTAATCTCACCTTAAGTTTTTCCTTTGCTATTCTTCTGTTACTTCTCTCTGTTCTGTGTGAACTGTGCCTTCCAGGTCACCAGAGACAGAGCCCATAGAGACACCCAAGGAGAGCTAAATAACAGACTGACAGCCGAGCCGTAAGCACCAACCGTGACCTACTAGGCTCCGGTCCTGTCAAAATCTTTATTTCGGCCCTGCGCTGACCTAAACAATTTGTCCCTACCTAACTGCCTGCATCAGTTAGTCAAAGTACCGTAAACGGCATCGCCCGTATTAAGGGTATAAGCGCATAAATTGTAGAACAAATTTGCATTTGGTCTCTGTGTGTTTTGTTTGTGTGTGTTGTGCTCCTCTCGCCTGCAGTAAGCCAGCATGTCCCGGTCTCCCAGCCCCGCAGCCCGCTGGGACAGCCTTGAGACATGGCTGAAGGCCATGACAGCCACCGTCCTGCCCGAGGACATCGGCGACTCCGAGCCCCGGGACCAGGCGCAGCTAGACACCGACCTGGACCTGCTGATGAGGCACGACCCAACGCAAAGCTACAACCACAAAGAATGGGCCCGAATCGTGGGAAACCTGGCCCACACACTCGTCGCACAAGCCCGCCTTCACGAGAGACACGCCATCGACCTGGAACAGGAGACGGCAATTCTGCGGCTCCAAGCGGAGGAGGCCCGGCGCGACCAAGCAAAGACCCAAAGTCGGCTAGACCAGCTACTACTCGAGAAAGAGGAGCGGGACGAGGAGGAAACGGACCCAGAGCTACGGAAAGAAGTAGAAGAACTTCAAACTGCTCTGGAAAGCCTTCGTCTAGACGCCGACCAAAAGGAATTAAAAGAAAGGAAAGCCAGAGAGACACGCACCGAAAACGTGCAACAATGTGAAGCTCTCCTCGAGAGAGCATTCAATGCATTAAAAGAAAGAGACGCCAAAGCCAAAGCTTGTGAGGAACATTTAAAGGCGGCTAAAGCTGAAATCAATGAACTTATCCAGCTAAAAGACTCTTACAGAGACGAGCTCGACGCTGTCATCCGTGAGTTGAAACAGTCTTATAAACTTCAGAGTGACCAGGAAAGGGAAACACACACTACCAAGTTTTCCCTGACCGGTCAGCCTGCGCCCTTCCGCCAAAAACAAAGAACTAGGAAGGGAAACGATCGTCCGCCGTTCCAGATATCAACTAACAGCCTACAAGAGCCCTCGCCCTCAGGAAGAGGAGGGGCGCCACAGCCAACCCTTGCCACTTACCACGGCATGGACTTTAAAGAACTGGACAAGCTTGCCAGGAACATTCCGACCTTCACCCCAGACCCTGCCGGAGGCCACGATGTGCATGCCTACTTAAAAGACATTGATTTCCACCTATACGCTGTTCCCCATGTCACCCCGTGGGACCGGTTATACCTGCTTCGGATTACGTCTAGTCGGGATGTACGCAGTTTTCTGGATCGCCAACCAGACACAGTCAAGTCGGATTATCAACAACTGCGACAGGCGTTCATCAGGGAATTCTCTGATCCAGACACCGATCAAGGACTCATCACCGCGATGAGCCTCAAGCACGCACGCTTGGAAACGTCGCAGGCCTTTTACACTCGCCTCCGACAAGCATACTTTGGGGCACGGAATGATCCCGGGATGGAGGAGGACTTTAACTTCAGAACTTTGTTTCTCCGCAACCTGCATCCCACTGTGAGCCATCACTTAGGGGTCCTGGCCTGTCCTCGCACAATGTCTACCCAGCAACTGAGGGATCTCGCCCACAAAGCGTTCATCAAGCAGAAAATTGCTTCTGAAAAGACTGTAAAAACTCCCTCTATCTGCCCTATCACTGATCAGCACTCAGAGCTGTCACTACAGGGCACCCCACAACACCACACTAACAGACTTGCTAGTAACGAGCCAAGACCGTTTCAAGCCAGCAGAGGGCAACGCAACCGCGATGGTGCTCGTCCTAAGCATCAGAGCGGGCGCTCTGACAGATCATACGGCAGCCCACGGCCACCCCACAACCAAAAGGGGGAAACCACATCAGAGACAGCAGAGATCCTAAAGGTGCTGAAAGAGATTCTGCACGAGAAACTTCACAAGGGAGACTGGAGGGACGAGCCAGGCATCCTATGTCTAAGCGTAAGTGCTGAACCAAGCAACACGAACACTGTTTTCCTGACACAGACCTCAGAACCAGCTGTCACAACACCAAGTGACAGCGACACCCACTCACTGCTGTCAACAACCGCACAGCCAGAAGCAGACAATCCAACCCAGCATACGAGTGAGCATACCACCGAGATACCAGAAAGTGCTGTTTTGGTCGTGTGTCTCCGCAACGAATCCCAAGACACGGACCCTAACTGCTTACCGATCACCACACAAGCCCCCACAGTAAAGCTCCTAGGGAACCTGGTCGAAAAAGGACTAGCACGCAAGCTGTATCTTTCTATCACCTTGGAAAATGAGATAAAGCTCGAAGCTCTGGTTGACACCGGATCGGATCTCACTTTGATATCAGCCGAACTTTTTGAAAGACTCAGATTTGCAGCTAACAAGCAGAACAGAACTTTAAAATCTCAGAATTGTGAGCTGAACGTGCAGTCGTACAGCCAGAACGACATCCGGCTTGAACAGGTAGCTCCCATCCACCTGACACTTGGTCCTTTCAGTCTTACCCACCCAGTGTACATCTCACAAATGGACACTTACCCCTTCCTGATTGGCAAAGATCTGCTAGAGCGCTTTGAGCCTTTACTAGACTTCAAACACCTGATGATCTGGGCCCAAGTTCAAGAACCCCTCCCCCTCCAGTCACACAGGCCACCAATGCCAGACTGGCAGGTCACAGAGGTCACGAGAACTACAGCAAAGCCAAACTCAGCACCAGGTCAAGTTTCAACTGTGCTACCCGGCACCTTTCAGCTACCTAAAGACTGTGACACCTGCCCAAAGGTCATGACTGACCTGCAGCTATATGAAGCGACCACACACTGCTTGACACCTTTACGGACTAAACTGCCTACCTCACAGCCGCTTCCGCGGGCTCCGCCATTTACAATGCCCAGCATAGCAGACAAGATGGCTTCGGACACAATAAAGACTTTGTTTAACCGCCTCTCTTACCCCTGCAACCACCCTCGCACGCCGTCTACACTAACTAACAACCAGTTACTCGGACCACGGCATGACACCAAGCACATGCTGCGTGCACAGAACAACAGTCATTACTGTGCACCATCGGACACCACAACGCAAAGGCTTGTGTTGCCATGGCGCAAAGGGGGGATGAGGCCAATGTACGTCCGCGACGCATCATGCGCTGCAAACCACAGCACCAGAGTCACTGACAAGACATTGAAACAAGCGACATGCCAACAGCAAGATGTGGCGAAAGATGGGCCAAGGCGACCTAAACCCAGTCGCCGCCCACAAAGTAAAAAGACTGCCCTGTCCAACCAAGGACAACTCTCGCTGACACCCTGCCTCTCTCTCTCTCTCTCCCCCTCTCTCTCTCTCCACATCTCCCCTTTCAACTCTAATAGGATGCTGTTATGGTTCACATTCCTGTGCCTCCAGTCCACCAGAGGGCAACCGCCACCTGACGTCATCACACCAGGTCCGGCGACAGGCATCGTACTGAGGGAGCAATTAGGCCTCCTGATCACCAACTTTCGGACCCACACCCAGAAGGTGTACGTTCGACTCGACCCCCGCAACGTGTACCGGGCACATTACCCCAGCGCAGTAGCCCAGTACAGCTGGGCTGGAGCCCGATGGACAGAGGACGCCATCGCCCACGCCGAGGCCGATGTCAGGCACATGCTGAATCAACTTGAAAAGATGACCGTCACCCAAGCAGAATTAGGTGGACACAACCGCCGCCCAAAACGATTCCTGGGAGCTCTCCTGGGAGCCGCAGCTGCAGTGGGAACTCTGTTCAACATTGGTATGTCAAGCGTCAACGCTGTTAACCTAGCCACCGTGAGACGACATGTGGCTGAAATCCAGACAGAGATTCCCCAGTTAAAAGAGCAGCTCACCGTGCAGAGTGCTTCTCTGCAGACCATCGGAAGGACCTTAAGGGGAACTGTGGTCATTCTCAACACCCACAGCGTCATGTTGAACCAGACTGTGAATTCCATGAAACAGCTGTTCACTGTTTTCCAAAATGACTTTGCCCAAACTCAGCTGGTCACCGCCCTGATGACGGACATGTTAAGGGAGGTGAGCTCATCTATTGACAGCTTAGCCATGGGTAGGATCCCACCCTATCTCATACCTCTGAGCCTTGTCCAGAATGTGCTGGCTTCCGCCATCACCACGCCAGCTGATCCGCTCCAAGTACACCTGGCCTACTCTCTGGGCAGCGCCATCCCACTCTATGTCGACCCAGAACAGAGAGAAATGGGATTCCTCCTGAACTTACCCATCATCGAGTCAAGCCGAATCTACAGACTCAAAGACATTGTCAACGTCGGGTTTTGGAAAGGTAACACGCACATCAAGATCCGCACTCCAGAAGTGGTAGCTTACCACGACAGCGATCCTCAGCTGTACCTGGCTCCAAACCTGCACATGTGCACCTTGACGAAAGACATTCATTATCTGTGCCCTAGCAAACCCTTCCTTAGAGATAACACTGATGGAATTTGCGGACTGCAAATCATGTCCAGCGACAACCGCTGCCCTGCCGAAGCTAAGCCTCGCATACAAGTGGAAGAAACCCGAGCAGAGATCATCGGTGACCGGTGGCTTGTCAACACTCTGGTACTCACTGCCACTCTCACCTATGACCAACATGACACCGCTACCCGTGTCAGCCTACTCAACCAGAGCATGTGGATTCAAGTACCTAAAGGTGCCATCCTCCACGTAGACGATCTGGCATTGTATCATCTTCCGAGCCACGAGTACGAAACAGAATTGGAAATTCCCTCCTTCTTCAAGGACCACAATTTCACCCTGAGTCCAGAGCTGGAACTGGAAATTGAGACAGGGGGGTCACAGCTAATTGACATTGCTCCTCTTGACTCCGCCCTACAAGCTTTGTCTCGACAGCCCACTCTGACTGCCTCACCTGTTGCCCGAGCTTGGACTGCAGCCGACACCGCGCTGTGCCTCTCCATGGTAGTCAGTCACATCTTAACATTGGGCTTGGCTTTCATCCTGTACAGGAGACTCAACGAGACACGAGCATCTACCGTCAGGCTCTCCAAAGCCGTGTCCGGAGGCTTCCGACGAAACCCCCGAAAGGAGGATAACACGCAAGAAGCCGCCGGTAACCTCATTGAGCTAAGCCCTCAGCCCTGATAATCACCTGTTATCCGAATTCATGATTTACCTTCCATCCTCCCATGCAATGATTGTCGGCAGACGATCTCTCCCCAGGGACATCATCTCCCGAAAGGGGGGAAAACTGTAGAGACTCTGGAGCTTTCATTAATTCTCTTTTATTGAGTCACGAACTCGCAACAAATATAAAAGTACAGCAGCGTTAACAAACATTCCTAAAAGGCCATGTGGTCAAGCCTGGGGACTCCTATCTCCCAAATAGGCGCCGATGAGTCTAGGGAACAAATGGACTTTGGACTTTTATGTTGACAAATGGTTTAGAGCGGTCCCCGAACAACGGGGTTTCTCACTTGAGACAACAAACAGGCCTTCTTCACCCCACCCCGGACGGAAACGAGGGGGGGGGGGGAAGCGCAGAACATACGTCCCTTTGTCTGTTTTTCCCGCCGAACGCAATATACATTTTCGCACACACATACAGATGAACTCTAACTTTCTCCCTTAAGTCGTCACTAAAACATCTTCAGAGTGTCAAAATACATGTAGAAGAACTGTAAATGTGCAAACTTGTATTACGAATGTTTTCAGGAATGTACAATCTTTATGAATGCCTGAATGTGTGCCTCCAGATGTAACTCTGTAATAGTACGTCTGTGATGTGAAATGTTTGATATCGTTGTAATCCTACAAATCTGATCCATCTATTAAGCTGTATATCCATATCGTGAAATGTATAACTACATGCATATGCTATTACCAAAGTAAGCTTAATTTTCTTCTTGGTCATAAGTTGCAAATTGACTCCGAACAACACCCACTCAGGGGGCGTACGCGCTCCTCGATATGGGATGCTATCATTGGCCGGCGCGCCTTACCCAGGCGTGCCTAACTCAGCTTTATAATCTCCAAAAACAGAGACGATCGCTCTCTGTCCGTGTGTTCCTGTTCCTGTGTATTCTTTGTAATCTTCGTATTTTATTTTAATGTTCCTGTTTTATTGTAACTTCGTTTTATTTTGCGCATAGCCAGTCCGCTCTTAGTGTTCTCGTCTCCCGACTGAGACCTCCACGTGCGTTTCGTAAGTCTTCCAGCACTCCGGTGAAAAGACTCCCTTCACGCATACCGAACTAAGTCAGGACGTTTGAATCTCCCGCGAACCAACCACGCTGGGACCCAAAGAAACCCGACCTCCATCTCCGGGACGCCGCACGTTGCTTCCGCACACCAAAACGTACAGGTCTGAATGCAAAAACTTGTTCAATACAAAATTTAGACGTTGTAAAGTATATCTCCTGTGGCTGTCTCTAAAGGGTTTACTCTAAACTGTGCTAGCAATTGTATTTTCCTTGCGTTTTTCTTTTCTTATTGTTTTATTTCATTTTGTTTAATCTATATCCTGTTTACATGTAGTGTAGTTCATTCATTAAACCTCATTTTATACTCTATTGACTCTGTGGTTGTTGCTCGTATAACAAAGCCTCTTTAATATAAAAGATCCTAGCTACAATCTGATAATCGTTTAAGTGCACAAAACATTGTCAGTTAATTTAAGCTAAAATAGACCATAAGTCATTTGCACCCTCTAGCCTGACTGCACGGCGGACGTGTGAATGAGCGAGGAGGGGTCAAATGCTTTGGTATTGTTGAAGATCAGCCATTCCTCTGTGTAGGATGTATATTAATAATTAACCATAATTCGTTGTGTTTAATTGTTATATACTTACCCTGAACAGACGGGTACGCTGTACACCCCTTCGTGGGTAATTTATTAACGTAAGGACCCGGTTCAAACTGTATTCAATAATTTGTTGATCATAGATTAATAGTTATTGAATATCTATCCCCAAACTTAAAATTGATAAAGAGCTTATGGACCGTATCTTTACACTATCAATGATCAGGTTGTTGAGAGGGTCCCCTCCTTCTGTTTCTTGGGCACCACTATTCATCAGTCCCTCTCATGGAACCTGAACATTAGTCTCATTGTAAACAAAGCCCATCAGATACTTTTTTTCCTCCGTCAGTTGAGGAAATTTGGGGTTAGTCAAGAAGGCATGACTCATTTCTACCGAGCCGTCATAGAGAGCGTGCTGACCTTCTCTATCCTGTCTTGGTACGGTAACTCGACCAGTCAGGATAAGCAACAGCTTGAGAAAGTAGTGCTTAGATCACTGGCTGCAGTCTGCCTACCATAGCATCACACTACAACACCAGAATAATTAGGAAGGCAAGATACATCACCTCCGACCCCCATCATCCAGCACACTATCTGTTCACTCTTTTGCCATCAGGGAAGAGGTACAGAAGCATTATTAGCAGGACATCACGCTTTAGAGATAGCACCTATCTCCAAGCCATACGTTTTTTAAACATGGCCTAACGTGGATTGTTGTATGTCTGAATTAAGTCTCATGTTTCATGAACTAGTTGGACTGTTCTAGTCTGGGTATTTGATGAAATTGGGGGGTATACGTGATGTATATGTGGAATGTGTTGTTGTGTCAGTGTTTATTGTTAATTAATTGTTTGGGAGAGCATACCAAGACAAATTCCAATCAACTGTATTGTTGAAATGGCCAAATAAATTTTGAACTTGAACTTGAACTAGACGCGAATAATATATCGGAGAGGAAAGCATACATGTTTTCTTTTGTTTCTGTGTAAATTAATCACTGACCACTAAACTGTCAATAATGTAAGCACTGGGAGACACAGACGGCTGTCATTCACTCTATTGCATTGATAAAAAGACAGTTAATTTAAAGAAATTGAATAGAAGATTTTTCCAAAAAATAAGTTTTAATATTATTTTTGTGCCATGACCGTGGCGCGGGAACATGTGTGACGTAGCCATGCACACTTACTAGAGTGTCTCATTCTAGTGTTTAATGCTGTGGACTCGAGTCTACAAGCCTCAGAAGGACCTGTGTAACTTCATTTTCAAGTTGTGTGCGCACCGGGCAACTTTTTATGAGCAATGTTGCAGGGCAATGTTGCAGTCAACGGGCAGCCAGATAAGACACAGGGCCCACGACCTGATCTAATTATCCAGATAGAAATTTATTGGGAACGTGCCCAGAAACATTGCTCAAAAAGTTGCCCTGTGTATCATCACCTTAATAGACCTGCCAAAGCAACATGGACAAGAAAAAGAAAAAACAAATATGTGTTGGCTGAATACAATTAGTAGCTTCTACAGTTGTGTTATACTTTTTATCTATTTTATCACCTTTATAAAGCAGTTTAAAGGGTACCTATTATGGCATTTAAAATGTTCCTAATAATGTTCTGGGAGTCCCCAACAACAGTTTTACATGCATGCAATGACAAAAAACACTTTTGTTGTCTTATAATATGCATTTATTTTTACCTGATTTGCTCAACGACTCCCTAATGATTCGTTTGACGACTCATTTGTCCAAACCCCTCCTTTGCGTGACGCTAATCGGCGGTGATTGGTCAGATGACCCAGTCAGTTATATTTTGCGTTAGCCCAAAGCTTAAACATATTGATAAAGCACTGCAGTACTACAATACGCTTCACATAATTTCACATATTTCAAAAAACAAAAAAAATGACATCGGAGACCCAGGGGCGTGTCTAGAAGGGGGGCACGGGGTGGCACTGGCCCCCCCTGGAATATGATTGGCCCCCCCTGGTGCCCCCCCAACATCATTGGGCTAGATTTACTGTTAACCTGACAATGCCCAACGCCATTGGATCAGAGCGCTGTCAATCACTGCTTGATTTGCGATTCGCAAAGCGGAATCACGCGTTTTTGTAAACAGTAGGAGAGAGAGAGACGTCATTGTTACAGTCACTCAATTACAGTATATATTTTGAAATATCGCACCGTATGTTGTTAGTCTGATTACTCTCATGTGTGACTGATCAAGCCAGTAACGTTAGATCAGCTAACGTAACTTCGGCAGACTGAATAGACTTGTCAGTGTTATTCCACGGCAGCGCACACGACCTAAAAAAATCTATTTTTTATACATTTTTTAATAGTTTACTTTATCTGTTGTTTTAAATACCAACGGCACTAAATATCTACAGTGGTGTAGGGCGAGCTGAAAGCTGAAAGCAGCTTTTGATGATGCGTTCGACCCGAGTTCGAATCCGCCTTTTGCCGAACTCTCTCTTCTCCCTTTTCCCAACACATATGAGATGTAAAATGTATAGCCTATACCATAAAGGTCTCCAGCGTTGTATTTTGCCAACGAACTAAAATCAAAACCGTGATATGGCTTAGTGCCTTTATAAAACAGCACAAGACTGTAATTAAGTAGCCTTTATAGACATTCTGTTTGTGCTGCATGATTCAAAGAAAAGTGCGCTCTTTGCTCACGCGATCAGCATGGTGATTTGGTGTTTTCTCCAAAATAAAAGCTCAAAGGTTTATTTCTCGCAAGTGAAGAAATTAGGACAAAAGTATTGTAATTTTCCTATACAAAAGTGTAAGTAAAACATACTTTTGAAATACTGTATTCATTTTCATTTATACAGTACATTTATAGGCGATATGGATTTTACGTAATATGAATAATTATATAAATCATTATTACATTATTATAATAATTGTTTGGCATCCTAAAACACCAGTGACAATGTAATGTAGGCTGAGACTCTATATCATAACTAAAAAGATGTTTGAGCCCTCTTTAATGTCCAGGTACAAGTCAATGCTTTTTCTTTGTTCAATGAGCAGTTCATGGGTTGAAGCTCTTAATTTTGAGCTCTAAAAGTGCACCAGATTGATGCATTTAACCTTAAAATGTACAAAATTTTCTTACAGGGGAGCAGGGAGGTCTACCCAACATAGTTTTACAAAATCCTATGGGAAAGAACAATAATTTAAAGGCTAGGTGAGATGACTATTTAATAGTCTTAGGTAAAGACTATTAAAGCCTAGGTAATGATTTTTTTTATTTATAAGAACAAAACTGTGTGGTCCAATACATGTAAAATACAACATCATTTTCTGGCTCTTGTTCAGTACCACATTTAACCCTCTGAGGTCTGAGCTGTTTTGGGGCTCTTTCGGTGTTTTGATATGCCCTGACATTTGTGCTTATTTCAGCTACTTAAAACATACCATTTGCCAACATATAAATTTGCTGTATTCAGCACAAACTCTGCTACAATAATATGTGAGCAAAATTGATATACTTGTTTGCATTTTATAGAAAAAAAATAATATGCGTGGTTAGTACGCTTTGGAAAAAAAAATGTCACTGCAATAAGGCCATTTAACACATAATGAATAGTTGAAAACAATACTGTTGAGTTACTATTCTTGTAGGCTAGAATTTTTACTTCAAAATGAAGTGAAAATCATTCTGACCACTCTTTCAGAAACATCAATATAACGATTTGAATTTCTTACATCAGTTTTTGGGTCAGCAGTGCTGTATGCGTGGGAGTGTTAATGCCCATGAATATTAATGTGATTTACACCTGGGAAGACTAAAGACACTCCCCCAATGGCTAATGGGCCATCAAGGTGCTTTGAGGCAGCCTGAACAAAGAATGATTCACTGGTGAACAAAAAGTTAAAAGAACAGCATTTATTCAAAATAGAATTTACGTTCTTTCCTAAGAATGTAAAGACTTAAAGTCATTACTATCACTTAACACATCCTTTCAAAAAAACAAACATAAAAATACCAAACTTGTTTTTTTTATAAAAAAAATATTTTTATTCAAAGAATACTAAAAAAAAACTACCGCAGGTTTAAAAAACTGTTTGAATAGACTCATGGGCGAATGCGAGTCTACAGAGCTCAGTTGCGGTCCAGTTTCCCGTGCAGGAAGAAATCGCAGTGTCTGTGGAACCATGTCAACATCGGTCTCTGTTTTCCATGACAGCGTGGACTGCATGTTGCTCGTCTGCTTGTTTGCCTTGGCTCTCTTCGGAACTGGTGCTTGGACATTGTCACATCTGTTATAAAAAAAGAAGAAAGAAAAAGTGTGAGCATGCTGATAAGACAATCAAAGAAACTGTATTATTATCATTATCAATCACTAATTACCATGGATTTAAAAAAGACATATTTGTAATTTCACACAAGAATGGGAACTTTTACATTATGACGATGTAAACAATTAGGCTACATTTCATCTGTAAAATATTACGTCTATGCACTTACTCAGTATTATTCTCGATCGCACTGAGAACTGAACGACACCTGCGTGTCCCTCTGCGAGGTGCTGGAGAAGGAGAATGTGATGCAGCCAATTTCCTAAAAAACAAAACAAAATAACTGTTAGCATACATTATGTATACAACAGAGTTATTGAATATTCTGTACTGAATATGCATCTGTTACTGAATATTCTATATAGGTATTATTGTTTTTTTTGTATTATGTTTTGTTATTGAGTGTTAAAGCTGCCGTGACAATATAATTTCCTGCAAAGGATCAATAAAGTATCAACAACAACAACAACATCTGTTGATGGCCCATATAGAATGCATGCTGATAACACAATCAAAGAAACTGTATTATTATTTCGCTTATCAATCACTAATTACCATGGATTAATTTCACACAATAATAGGAACTTTTACATTATGACGATGTAAACGATATTACGTCTATGCACTTACTCAGTATTATTCTCGATCGCACTGAGAACTGAACGAGACCTGCGTGTCCCTCTGCGAGGTGCTGGAGAAGGAGAGCATGATGCCACATTCCTAAAAACAAAACAAAATAACTGTTAGCATACATTATGTATACAACAGAGTATCTGTTGATGGCCCATATAGAACGCACGCATTTATTATGTACACTCAATGAACGGATCGTTCGCGATCGACACATCGCTACATTTCAAACATTTACACCTGTATTCACAGTGCATAAGGCAGTAAGCATGATAATTAGTGTCATAGGCTAACTAAAACTGAACATTTGCGAGTATCTATGGCCCATATAGACAGCACGCATTTAGGGATAGGCTACACAATGAACGGATTGTTCGCAAAAAAAGCACATTAGTAAAACACACTGATCTAAAGACAGAGACTTGGACAGTCACACAGCTTTGTGCCATTCCTAAAACATATAGGTTACATACCTGTCATCTCCAAGGTGTTTGATTTTTCACCATGTTCATGTACAGAGACTCACGTGAATGTCAGCTGGACTCATCAGTGCTGGTCCCTGTAAAAACCTTTTTTAGAAAACAAAAAAACAGCTGTGAACATGCTGATATTAGGAGAAACTATTTTAGATTTGTCTGGTTCAAATTATGAAATTTACTAAATACATACATATACTACATATATGAACTCCCAATATATGTTGTGCCTTGTAGTAGGCATATGTAGGGCTGCATGAAATAATAACAATAGCCTGTAGCAGCTAGGCAGCCTATAAATCACTAAAAAGTTCAGTAACACTACATTAGAGAAAACTATATGGATTATCATGTTACTTAAAACGTTTCCATTCGTTACAACGTTATGAGATGAGATTGCTGGAGTAAAACCATAAAGCCTAATGATTGGTTTGTTTTGCTTTTCAAACCCACAGCGCGCGTGACTCAAACTCAGCGCGTGCAAACATTTACTGAATGCGATCGAGCCGGACCAAACTATGAAACGTTATATTATATAACGTTTCATAGTTTTTTGGTCCGGCTCGATCGCATATTCTTACATAATTATACATATCTTCGTGTGAGCAGATATCCACAAACACAATAAACACAAGTCTAAACATAATATTCACAATCATACGAGCCTTAATTCTGTATCGTGCTGTTTAATTATCAAACATATGTTTTTATGTATATACATTTAGCATTAGGCTTCATGTTTTACTCCAATCACATTTCATAACGTACATTTTAGTCTGGCACCAGTTTAACTAGTAGCTACAAGTTTATGCAACAATAACATGCTGCTAACATGCTACTAACAAAGACATGTCTTACCTTATAAATCCTTCTTATAATCAAATTGTGTTCTTCTAACTCGTCTGATGTAAATCCAAGATAAACAGCACAGCACACGTGAAGAGCAGGACTGAAGACTGAAGTCGCGGATTATCTGTTTTGAGGTCGTTAACAGTTTGCGTTCCTCCACATGGCTCATTAGTATGCGAGCAGCTGTTGCGTGCGGGCGTGGTCACATTAACTTTAATGAGGTCAGGCTGGAGAAACTGTACGTCCTTGCTTTCATACGAATTACTTAAACAGAGAATATTTGTTTTTGATATGATTGACATCATTTAAAAATAGAGACTCAAAGTGTTGTAAAGACATGTTTCATGTCACAGTGACAAGTATTAGCTGAGTTACAGGTCATGTTCTGTCGCGTTTCAGAATGAGCTTTACATTTAGAGAGACGGCAGAACGCGCATCATGTTCATTTTCTTTATTTTACGAAAAACACAACATTTTGTTTTTATTATGAGTGTACACAAATAAAAGAAGACATTTAACAGTTTTGAATGATGTATAACACTTACATGTAAGATCAAAATCAACAGAGTAATTTGAGTCTCTTTTGCACTGATGAGAAAAAAAGTGAGCAGATCACGGCCGCGTGACGGCCGACCCCAGAGGGTTAATACCATCTATTAGGGCACTGGACAATGCAAATATTTTTTAAATCGTGTTTAATATTTTCTAAACAAGTATGTATTTCTAGTTGAATTTTCTAGCTGATTTCCCATGGGCCCCCCTAACTGGTTCTTGGGTCCCCCCTGTGCCCCCCCATTTATAAAATCCTAGAATCGCCCCTGCGGAGACCTAGAAGCTGCTGAGCGTAACTCTCACTCTCTCACACACACACGCACGCACACACACACACACACACACACACACACACACACACACACACACACACACACACACACACATAAAAGCAACAATTATTAATAGTACTTACAGGTTGTGATTCGGAGGAGGAAGCTGATCCAAATAAACTTGGTATTGAACGTTCTTCAGTATCAGGCGACTCGCGAATACACCATAATCCACACAGCATTTGTGTTTGTGAAGCGATCGTCATTAAAATAACGCAAACACAGCTCAAGGTGGCTATACTTGTGTGGTATAGTTGTAAATATAAACTCTAGCCACTGAGTCTTCACATGCTTGTCCCTGGGCAGTGAAAAAAAAAGTTTGCTTTTGATTCGCACTTCAGAACAGAGTCTCGTCGACATGTTGTTGTCAGGTTTCTCTGTCTGCTCGGCGCGCGCACTGAGTGGGCGTGTCAAATTCAAATAACTTGTACAAGTGACGTACGAAAGTGCATCGTTCGTCTATCGATTCATATCAGCGACTCAGAGTCGACTCTTACTTTTGAGAGACAATAACTTTGTATACGGTGAACTTTCATATTTAAAACTTTGCAGGATGTTTTTGTTCACTTAGATCTATGTTACACACTACATGAAAGGTAATTTTCAAAATTCCATGATAGGTACCCTTTAATAAAAAAAAAATTAAGGGTATTTAGTAAGGTATTTCATGTATTATTTACTTATGATATTAATTATTATTATTAACATTAATAATTAACTTATTTATTTTTTATTTCCGATTAGTGTCACACAAAACACTGGAGATGAAGTTCTTCAGAAGCTTCTGCCTGTGGTTTTAGCAACTACATCAGCTGTGTAAGTAACACTGAGAACAAGCATCACTGTTTAAACATTATAACATTTCTTACTTAAACATTATAAATTAATGGTTAAACAAATAATTGGAGTGTCACTCTTCAGCTTTTAAACCCTCCACCTATCTGACCTGATTTGTGATCTACTTAACCGTTTTTATGATATTTGTGTAAGAAATTTATTTTCAAATACATGCATTTATAATGTATGTATATAAATATTTTTTATTTAGTATTTATATATTAATTGTAATTTAATTGTTAATGTATTTATATTAAAGGAAAATATACAGATATATTCAATTTACTTTATATAATCTTTCTTTCATGAGTTAGGTTTGTTTTCCTCCTCTTTTTTTCTCTCACCTGCTTTGTTCCTGGATCCTACCCACCTGTTCGTAATCGTACTCGCTGCTTAAAATCTCCTCCTCCTATTTTCTGATCTCTCTTGCTATTTAGTGTCTACCTGATTTGGGCTTCTTTGCCAGATTATTGCTAGCCACTTCATGCTTGTGGAGTTGTTTCTCTTCGACTGGCATCGACTGGGGCTATTCGCTCGTCATCACTTGTTTGCTGCCAGTGCGAGTTCTCTGTCCATGACTGAGGACTAGGGATGGGCAAATTAATCGGTAATACTTCCTTTTACAGTCCAGTCACCCATGTAAATACTATGTACTTATTTTAGTAACTACAATTACTGGGTCATAACTAGTACTAACCCTGAACCTACCCCTAAACCAACCCTTGTTCCATGTACTTACCTTATATTAGCCAGTCCTTTCTAGGTAAGTACACTGTAAGTACACTGTAAGTACTGTACTGTAAAAGGAAGCGTTACCAATTAATCCTCATGAAGCACTAAGGCTTTCCCCTGATTGTTCCGGGAAAAGATTAGAAGCATCAGGAGTGTCAAAAACAGCGCCATCTTGTGGCAGCCATAAACCCGAGTGTACAATGCTGTTGTTTTATCTATTAAGCTCAAATAAAAGCCTGCTAATGCTAAATGTTCAGTTTTCTGATAATATAATTCACATATTAAAGTGTGGCAATAAATTACATTTAACAACTATGTTAATGCTAATTATAAAAATACCAACAGAGTGTCTTGTTGCAAGTAAATGGTGGTTTAATTATTTTATGGTTTATATGCTGTTTATATGGCAGAATATATGATTATGTAACATAGGCTATAGACTTATTTATAAAAAAAAATGTTAGTAAATGGACTTTAAACATTCAAACATTCCGACACGCAAAGTGAAGCATTCACGTGACTGGAAAGAAAGTGAGGCTTTGTTTTTCGTTGATTATGTGTTTCTCTGAAAACAATACGTGCTCCGGCATAGAGCTTCATGAGAAATTGCGATACAAACTCGAAACATGCTTTGAAGCTGCAGTGTCATATGTAACATCTCTACTTTCTTCACCGGTGTGTCCACGATCAAGCCCTTATTTTCCTTATTAAACAGCAGACTGTCTACATTTTTGGGTCCTCTCTCCATTCTCTGACACTGTCTCTCTCACATAGACATGATCTCTTAGAATAACATTCTCTTAGAAAACTCACTCACTCATTGAATTAATTGTTTAAAAAAGAGATATACATGGAGCATACAACAGCATTATTACAACTGAAAGCAGATGTATTCCTAAATAAATGGTCATCCATTGCCCTACATTTTCATTTGATATGACTGATATCCAGACACTTATGTTGTGTTCTCCTTTTCTTTTCTTAATATTATATATTTTTCTTACTTTTATTATTATTTATTTATCTTAAGGCAATGGTCATTTGCAATGTAAAAATTACTGTATTATTTACCAAATGTAGTAGGTATATATGTGGTATTGCGGAGATAAGGATCTTACATCACATGTAGTATTGTTAGGATGGAAGATATCTATGGACTGCTATTCTGTTTGTAGACTTGCCTGTGACACCTTACTGTACCATCAAAAAGTTCAATGGTGACATACTGTATGACTGCACTTGATAAAAGGGAAAAAAAGAGAGATATTGCACAAATTATAAGCACAATTAAGAAAAAAAAGTTCTGTTTTGATCTGAGAGTCTGAAGAGTGTGTCATTGTTCTCTACAGGTTGGAGAATTGTGGTGTCACAGATGAAGGTTGTGCTGCACTGGCTTCAGCTCTGAGATCAAACCCCTCACACCTGAGAGAACTGGGTCTGTCTACGAATAAATTTGGAAACTCAGGAGTGAAGCTGTTCTCTGCTGGACTGGAGAATCCTCACTGTAAACTGGAGAAACTGTGGTAAGATCATCTCTACTATAAAGACTCGGAGTGAATAAGGATTAATATGTAGATAGTGCATACAATATATCTTTGGTGTAAACCCCATCCGGTGGTTCAGCGACAGATTCCTGCTTGAACCGTAAAAAAAGTTGTCTTGTAATGCTTGTGCGAAAAGACCCTTGTAAAAGCGTGAGCATTTCCTCAAAATGTCTGTGTGCAGCTGAAAAGAGGGAAGTGGTGTGTGTGTTTCACCTGAACCAACACCATATCAGATTTATCACTACATGATTATTATGGCCAAAATAACACACAATAACAATATATCGCCTTATCTATGGAAATCTTAAAAAATAATAATGCTATCAGTCAACTTCATCTTTACTCTGTTTATTTTGTGTTATTTTTGAAAAAGAAGAATCACTCAATCACATACAAAAGGAACAATTCCACTTCTTTGCGACCAGTTTGGAATAATAGTAACACTTTATCACAAGTATACAGTAACAAAGCGCTCATAAATCATTTGCAAACTATTATTAACTATTATTATTTATAGTTAAAGTTGCTAAATGTAACTTTTCTTCTAAAAATGAATCCTTTTTTTATTGCCCGTGTGTGAAGGGGTTGTAATCACACATTACAATGATCCACTTGTCGAGTTTTGCTATTACCTCTGAAGGCCAATATTCATATTTATATGTGAAGTCTCCGGATCGGATTTACCGCAAAATCCATCGGATGTGACGTGCATGCGCGCTCCCGAGCCCCTCTCCTTTATACAGTCTATTGTAGACGGTCAGGGAGTTACGTCCGGTTAAAGGCGCACGTTTTTCGGCTTCTATCTCGGTCAATCTTTGATCAATATTCCCAAGACTCTAATCGTTTGTAGTGCTGGACGGGGCCTTTCGAACGAGCCCACCCCCGAGGTCCAACTCGCCCGGCTCCCCGAGTTATAGCCGTTGGAAATCGGGGGTCCCAGCGAACGGCGATCTGGTAACGGGCGTCCCCGAGGCCCGCCACTCTAGCGTTCGGGCAAGGGTCCCCCTGGGACCTCCTCCCCCGAATTTGAGCTCTCTGGGTCTTCGCGTTCCAGAGATACGAGCGATTTTCTACTGAGATCGTGACGTCACCGGCGTCCGCAAATTTGCAGCGCGCCCGATGGTTTTCTGCTAATATCTGCGCGAAAACACCACCAAAAACTATGGTTCTTATATGGTTTTTTTCAGCTCGACTAGATGGTGCGTCTAGTATTCGCCGAGATATTTGCGTAATAGACGGTATTGTCTATGAGTTCGAGCACGAGCGCTCTTGTAAAAATTGGTTGCAATCTGAAACATCACCGCTTGAGGCCGAGAGCACCTTTAATTAATAGTATATAATAGTATATAAGCTGGAGTTAATATACTGTATTAAGAGACTATATACAAATAGTGAGCTATTCATTCATTGTCACTGTAATTAACAAAGTGTTATTGTTTAATTAGCTACAACAGCTTGCACTCACACAGACATGCACTGAAAATTGAAAGAACTTTTAGCCTTTTATATTCAAACTATAGTCTGACAATGATGGAGAGACATGAATGCAACAGGACATTTCTGTATGGTTAGTTGATGAATTTAGGAAGCTTATGTGTAGTTATCTTCTAATCATTGATTAGCATATTCTGTCATGATAATCTATAAATGCTTTCCTGGGGGGCGGGGTTTATGTACATTTTAGGGTTGGTGATTTCAAGAACCCGGGAGTAATGTCGTGTAGTCCCTAACAGTCGTTGGTGGTAGTCAAACAGCAACATTACACACTAAGTAAAGTTAGAAAAGTGAAATCATTATCAACCAACCCTTTAAGAGTTCCTTAAAATGTTTACAAATACATTAAGAGAATGTGGGGAGAAACACCTAGACCATTGTGAAAAGTTATATCATACACTGATACAGACTGTACATAATGTATAAAATGTATCCTACAATACTACATTTTCTTGAATTAATAATTCAATAACAAAAACATTTTTTAACAGTCACTTGTCGCCATCTTTTGGCGAAACAATGTAATCGATAAATGCGGTATTTACCAAGTTTCTATCAAAAGCTGGTTTACTCTATTTTGGTCGCTACCATAGACATCTTTGTTTATTTTATCTTTAAACTTCTATCCCAGTACTTCTATGATAATTCGATCTATTGTATCACAGAAATAATGATACTGTTATGAGGTTTAAAAGACCTTTTCTGAAGCTGTTTCATGACAACTCTCTCCGGGTCAGCAGCAGCAACAACACAGATTTGAATGTTGCGATATGATTTTGGCAAAGGTTTAATAGACAGAGTAGAAGATTGTGTGTGTGTTTGAATGGAGACCACAGTATTTTAAAGATTAATCGTACGGCTCTACTGTCTTATCTCTATCTCAGCATATGAGTAGCACATTTAGTCTCATGTCGCTTCCACGCATACCCTTGAAAGGGATATTGCGATACTCATAGATAACAAGATGTTTCATCCTCTGTTGGAACAAAAGTGGCTAACCTCTGTCAACCCCGTCTATAAGCAAGGACAAAAATAAAGCAATTTACTTTGAACGAATATCGATTCTGGAATAAAAAAATCTATTTAAAAAAATATTGTGATAGTTAGGTGAATCGATTTTTTTCTCCCAGCCCTAACACGCGCACACACACGCGCACACACACGCGCACACACACACACACACACACACACACACACACACACACACACACACACACACACACACACACACACACACACACACACACACACACACACACACACACACACACACACACACACACACACACACACACACACACATGTTCCTTAAAAAGTTTACAAATACATTAAACACACACACACACGTAAATATTTTTATACTTTACAAAATGTATATTCTATCCCCTAATACTAACTGTTGTATTTTAATAACGTGAACTGATGACTATTTGAATATATTTCATATTGACAGCATTGTTATTTATTTTTTTAAGTGTTATGTTTATCTTTGGATATAGGCTTAATGTGTGTTATTGTTCTTTACAGGTTGGATGATTGTGGTGTCACAGATGAAGGTTGTGTTGCTCTGGCTTCAGCTCTGAGATCAAACCCCTCACACCTGAGAGAACTGGATCTGTCATATAATAAACTAGGAGACTCAGGAGTGAAGCTGCTCTCTGTTGGACTGGAGAAACCTCACTGTAAACTGAAGGAACTGTGGTAAGATCATCTCTACTATAAAGACTTGGAGGGAATAAGGATTAATATGTAGATATAATGCATACAATATATCTAAACCCCATCCGGCGGTTCAGCGACAGATTCCTGCTTGAATCGTCAGATCCTGCTGGCGGTAAAAGGCAGCGGTGAGAGTCTCCCTGAAGAGGAACATTTACATCTTACTATATTATTATCCCCCAAAAGACAGTAAAACTAACAGTTAAATAAACCTGACGAACTACAAACCAGACAACAGATGCAGGTTACAGTGAAGAGGGTTTTTAAAGCACAAATGTTTGGTGTAAATCAACTTGCCTTGTAATTAGGGATGCACCGAAATGAAAACTGAAACCAAAAACCGAAACACCGAAAGAAATTATGCCAATTATTAGTACCATTGCATTTATGGCTATGATAGTGTACTAACTTTACTAAAATCAAGGCATTGCAATTGCATAAATTAATCTTAAAGGTGCTCTGTGTAATTTTTAGCGGCCACTAGCGGTGATGTTTCAGATTGCAACAAGAGCGCTCGTGCTCGTGTGCGTGGTTGATCTCAAGAGCGAGCATTCACTACCGGCCACACGGAGACTTTCAATGCAACGGAGAAAGCATCACACAACATGCTGGAAACTCATGTAAACTCCCACTGCAACTTTACAATAATAGGCTACTTTTATCAGCTTGACGTTGAACTAATGCTCCATGCTCGTACCATGATAACGTTACATTGACTGCATTTAGCCGACATGTGAAGTTATCTAGCATAAGGCATTTCACTAACTATTCGTGTATCTTTCACAATCAGCAATGTCAACATAGGTGAATGTATAATATGATAACGAAAACGGTGAACTAGACTGAACAATTTCAGTGTAACAGTAAGACAGTAGGAAGTAGCATTACTGTACTGAACGTGTCTGGAAATGTTTATTATAAACAATGCTAGTAGTGGGATGAGTAACGTTAGACAGTAGATCTAGTACATAAAATAAGTTACATCCTTAAGCACCTACTTTTTGTTATCCTTGAACAGTCTTTTGTATTCATTTCATGTCTCATGTAGTTTACCTTGCTATTTCATTAGAGTTTACTAATATTTATTTTATCATATCTGCAAACTTGTAATTTATCAGAATATAAATAGACATTGCATTGGTTTCATTTCAGAATTCCGATTCAGACAATTATGAACCTCTACTAACTGAAACTGGTTATGTAATGTGGAAAGCCATAACGTTACAACTGTAGTATTTCACATCAGATAACGTTAGCAACTGGTCGGCGTTAGCCGGCGAACTAATGCTATCTTGAGCCAACTAAAGCACAAAATCACAATATACTTTACATGCTTTAAAGTAATGTTAGCTTACCTGTCCAAAAGGAGGAAAGCCAACTGAGGATCTGTTTTTATACCTAAAACAAAGCGGAGGTCTTTCCACAATTCAAAAGCTCTGCCGATGTTGATCCGTGTTTTCGTCCTGAGTCGATCCGAATCAAGTTTGGCCCGACGAGCTTCAGCAGATAAAACTTTTTTTGGTTTTTATATTATTTTGGAGTTTGTTTTGGAGTCTGTGTTGTGCTGGAGGCAGGTCGTTTTGTGGTTTTATCAGACTCATGTCGTTAGCTGAAGTTCCGTCGGTCGCATAGACTGTAAACAAGGAGAGAGGCTCGGGAGCGCGCATGCACGTCACTTCCGGTGAATTTCGCGGTAAATCCGACCCGGAGACTTCGCATATAAATATGAATATTGGCCTTCAGAGGTAATATCAAAACCCGATAAGTGGATCATTGTACTGTGTGATTACAACCCCTTCACACACGGGCAATAAAAAAAGGATTCGTTTTAGAAGAAATGTTACACATAGCACCTTTAAAGTTTCAAAGATTAAATCCATTACAAATTATGCAACTATTTATTTAGCGCATTGCAACAATGCACAGTATAAAATAAAATTCAAACTAAAATGTTTAACTTGACCCCACTTATGTGTACATTAAATAATAATGTACAGGCCTACTGGCTTGCAGAAAGGTTTTAAAATGAAATGTTCTCTCATAAAAACAAAGTGCATTTAGGTCAAGTGCATTTTAAAATTTTCTCTGTAGGACTACTCAGAATAACATGTTTTGCAAATGGCTGTCCTTGGGTCTTTCTCAGATATACTGAAATACGTCCACACCACAGACATGTTGCTTCAGAAAAGCATGTGCAAGTCGCGGTTTCTGTTTGCGTCATCACAACATTTCGGCCCAGATTGTTTCGGTGATAAAAGTCTTTCGGACGAAAACTCGGTGCATCCCTACTTGTAATGCTTGTGCAAACAGACCCTTGCAAAAGCGTGAGCATTGCCTCAAAATGTGTGTGTACAGCTGAAAAGAGGGAAGTGGTGTGTTTCAGCTGAACCTGAACTCATGATAACAATATATCACCATATCTATGGAAATCTTAAATAAAATAATAATAATGTTATGTCAACTTCATCTTTACTGTTTATTTTGTGTTACGTTTGAAAAAGAAGAATCCCACCATCGCATACAAAAGGAACAAGTCCAATTAATGGCGACCAGTTTGAAATAATGGTAACACTTTATCACAAGTATGCAGTAACAAAGCGCTTATAAATCTTTTGCAAATTCTTAGTTTATAGTTAATTAGTTGTAAGCACAAGTACGAATACCTGCAAAGCATATCTGAATGACGCACATCCGCCAGTGCTGTTTGGGCTGGCTGCAGAGTCATCAAACATTGATGTTTGGCTCCTTTAATCACAGAACATCTTCGGGTGGTGGAGCAAGGTCAGGGGCGTCTCCCTACAGCTCCCTGCAGCCAGCCCTACGATCCTCCTTTCCCCCACACCTTGTCATTTCACCGGAGCCAGAGCCAAAACCTCCCTTGCTCTGCCTCCTCAGCCAGATCTTTTAGTGCCTTTGACAACCTGGTGCCCTACTATATACCGGTAATGGTATATAAGCTGTAGTTGATGTATTAAGAGACTATATACAAATAGTGAGTTCTTCATTCATTGTCACTGTGATTAACAAAGTGTTATTGTTTAATTAGCTCTTATGTAAAAAGTTAGATAATGCTTTGTTCACAACATATTCTCCTGATTCGATATTATCATGATACTTGGGTGCCGATACGATATGTATTGCGATTGTTAAGAATTGCGGTTTGTGATTGTTTCTATCAAAAGCTGATTTACTCTTATTTTGATCGCACCATAGACATCAGTGTTAATATTTGAACTTTAAACTTTTATCCCAGTACTTCTATTTAATCTGTTTCATGGCAACTCTCTCTGGATCAGCGGCAGTGCCAACACAGATTTAAAATGTTGCAATATGATTTTGTCAAAGATTTAACAGACAGACGAATTGTGTGGGTGTTTGAATGAGGATCACAGTATTTTAAAGATGAATTGTGCAGCTCTACTGTCTTGTCCCTCTCAGCATATGAGTAGCGCGAGGGCTTTTCAGAGCATTCAGTCTCATGTCGCTTTCACGCTTCACTTGAAATGGATATTATGACACTCATAGATAATTGCCCTAACACACACACGTTCCTTCAAATTTCTATAAATACATTAAGCACACACACGCGTTAGGTTTCCATGTTATATGGGGACTTTCCATAGAAAAAAATATTTGTATACTGTACAAACTGTATATTCCATCCCCTAATCCTAACTGTTGTATTTTAACAACATGAACTAATGATTATTTGTATATATTTCATATTGACATTATTATGTTATTTATTTTTTAAGTGGTCATGTTTATCTTTGGATATAGGCTTAATGTGTGTCATTGTTCTCTACAGGTTGTGTGATTGTGGTGTCACAGATGAAGGTTGTGTTGCTCTGGCTTCAGCTCTGAGATCAAACCCCTCACACCTGATAAAACTCAATCTGTCTGAGAATAAACTTGGAGACTCAGGAGTGAAGCTGCTAAAGGATCTGAAGGATGATCCACATTATAAACTGGAGACACTATGGTAAGAATATTTTTTAGCGATTTTCATCATCATATTTTCTTTTTCATTTCAAATGGCTGATTAACTCACTAGAAATTAAAGTAAAGGTTCAGGTTCAGTAACACTACGTGTCTGTGTGTGATTTTTTTTTGTCTGAGATCATCAGATATTGAGTCTTAAATTCAGCTTCAGTTTCTGTAGGTCTCTGAAATTTAAAGTTTTTTACGAGTTTAAATCTGCTTAATGTGTTGTGACTGATTGTGAAAATAATATTAATGTTATTTTCAGCTTTCCCCCTTTGACTGTGTCTATGTGTGTGATAATCTGATATTTGGGTTGTTTTTTAATAAATGATTTTAAATTTGTAGTGGAGTGTAATGATCATTTCTGCTGGTTCTGTATCAGCTGTCCGTTGTGTGAAAGTGAACTTTCATGTCCTTTTCATTTTGTTAAGTGATTTTTAGCATCAGATAGAAGCTATATTATCATGTTTGAGAATTAATTAATATAGCTATGGAAGTAAAATAATGACAAATGATTTTAAAACAAAAAAGCTTGTTGAATTGCTCTACTTGAAAAATATGCATTGCACTAACCCTGCTTGTATTTTAATGCATTGTATTTTTAGGGCTTGTATTTTTATGGGCTGAAATTCAACATGGCTGTATATTTAAACTGTGAATATTTCAATTTAAAAACATTTCACACATGTTTTCATTATTAAAAATTCAAAAATCCATATTCCCCTTTCAGAGTTCACTTCCAAAATATTAATTCTGTTTAAAAACACAATGTATAATATTCAACAGGCAATTTTCGGTCCATTTTATTTCACTTTACAAATTTGCTTCCAAAATTCAGAGGTTCAAATTCAACAGAAAATTTAACATTTGACATCCGGGATCTATATACTATAGTATACTATATACTATAGTATATAGATATGGAAAAGCTGATAAAGACACAAAAGCTGTGTTTACATTTAAGTCTTCACGGTTATTTTTGTATGTGTAGCTTTTTGAATTTAAATATTCACAACTTAAATATACAACCATGTTGAATTTCAGCCCATAAAAATGTAAGCCCTTTAAATACAATGGATTAAAATGCAAGCAGGGTTAATGCAATGCATATTTTTTCAAGTAGTGCAATTCAACAAGCTTTTTTGTTACAAAAACATTTGTCATTATTTTACTTTCATATATAGCTTACATTGTCATTTAGCAGACTCTTTTATCCAAAGCGACTTACAACTGAGGACTAAACCAAGCAAGTCATCGTGAAGATGCAAATACAACGCAAGAAGTGCTCAAAATTCAGGTATTGCTTAGAGTAGCATAAGCCAGACAAGGGAGGATTTAAAGGAAAAGGACAGGGTTTTTTTTTTTTTTTTTTTTTATGTTAAGTGCTCACGGAAGAGATGAGTTTTCATTTGTGTTTTGAATTTTATCAGGGATTCTCCATTCCAGACGGGCATGGGGAGGTCATTCCACCAGCATGGAACCGTGAATGAGAAAGTTCTGGAGAGTGATTTTGTGGCTCTCTGTGATGGTACTAAGAACTGTTACACATTGACCGATCGTAGGCTTCTGGTAGGGATGTAGACTCGTAGGAGTGAGTGAAAGCTGAGCCTGTAGTCGTTCTGTTAGCAAGTGTCAATGCCTTGAACTTGATGCGAGCAGCGAGTGGTAGCCAGTGCAGAGAGATGAACAGACGAGTGACGTGGGCCCTTTTGGGCTTGTCGAAGACCAGACGGGCTGCAGAATTCTGGATCATATTTAGAGGTTTAGTTGCACATGATGAAAGTCCAGCCAGAAGAGCATTACAGTAATCAAGCCTAGAAATAACCAGGGCCTGGACGAGAAGTTGTGTTGCATGATCAGTTAGGAAAGGCCGGATCTTCCTTATGTTGTGCAGTGCAAACCTGCATGATCGAGCTGTCTTTGTGATTAAGGATGAATCTAGCTGGATAGTGAAGTCGTGCTGTGGAGACTGATTAGCAGGGAGGATGAGAAGCTCAGTCTTTGCCAGGTTGAGCTGAAGGTGATGTTCCTTCATCCATGCCGAGATGTCCGCCAGACAGCTAGAGATCCGTGCAGCTACTGTGGGATCATCTGGTTTTAAGAGAAACCATGTGCCTGTATGATGGGTCCCAGTGATGTGGTGTAAATGGAGAAGAGGAGGGGTCCAAGCACCGAACACTGGGGAACCCCTGTGATCAGTTGATGTGCTTTGGATACCTCGCCTCTTCATGTGACCCTGAAGGACCTACCTGTGAGATAGGACTCAAACCAGTGGAGGGCAGTTCCAGTGATGCCCAGTGATGAGAGAGTGGACAGAAGGATTTGATGATTCACAGTGTCGAAGGCAGCAGACAGGTCCAGCAGAATGAGAACTGATGATTTGGAAGCAGCTTTTGCGATCCGCAGGGCTTCTGTGACCGACAGTAATGCAGTCTCGGTTGAATGCCCTTTCAGATTGGTTTACATCTAGCTGATTGTTCAGAGACAGTAAAGATGATACTAGGTTGAAAGCAACTCGTTCAAGTATTTTCACAATGAATGGTAGGAGAGAGACAGGTCTGTAATTCTTTAAAAATTATGCATTTAATGTTGGGGTTTTTTTTAGCAGTGGAGTTACCCAAGCCTGCTTGAATGCTGTAGGGAAAATGCCAGCGTGTAGGGATGAGTTGATAATGTGTGTGAGAGCTGGTAGAAGTGTGGGAGAGATGGCTTGTAGAAGGTGTGAGGGGATGGGATCAAGAGGGCAGGTGGTAGGATGACTGGAGAGAAGTTGTTTAGATACTTCTTCCTCTGTTAGTGTAGAGTAGGAGAAAAGGTTTTTGGCTGTGGGAGAGGTTGGTCTGGGTTCATGTGTGTGTGGAGCTGATAACTGACTGCTGATATTAGTTGTGTTCTTGGTGAAGAAGCTAGCAAAATCATCAGCAGTTAAAGAGGAGGTGGGTGGTGGTGGAGGTGGGCAGAGGAGAGAGTTGAATGTCTTGAAAAGTGTTTGTGTGTTAGAGGCGCTGTTGATCTTGTTGTGGAAGATGAAGATTTTGCAGCGTGAACATCAACAGAAAAGGAAGAGGGCAGAGATTGAAACATACTCAGGTCAGATGTGTCTTTTGATTTGTGTCATTTCCTCTCTGTTGCCCTGAATTTGGTCCAGTGTTCGCAAGAACCTCAGATAACCAGCGGTTAGAGGGAGAGAGGGCAGATTGTCTAAAGAAGAAGTTAAAGTGGAACATAAAGTATCCGTTGCCATATTCACATCCAGAAATGAGAATGGTAAGGGAAGAGAAGATGACACAGCAGAGGAAAGATGGGAGGGCGCAGGTTTCGTCTGAAAGTAACTGGTAGGGGAGTAGGTGGAGCATGGATAGTGAGTTGTAGATTGAAAGTTAAGGTCCTTTCACACTGGACGCGATTTTGACGCACGAATAATTCGAGCGATGGTTTTATTTTTTGATCAGCTGTTTGTGTAATGAGTGCTTCCACACCGAACGCGAATATGCTGCGGCGAAAAAACGACTTTTATTTTTTTCGCTGAGACGTCGATTTTTTTGTACTTTTGCAGCGACAGAAACGGCTTCAGCCAATCACATACAAGGAAACAAAGGTGCTTGTTGACGCTTTGGCCGCTCTGACGTAGCAGCATTATTTGCGAGAGAAGAGAAGTGTCACAAGTTACATGAAATGTAAACTAAAAACAAGCAATACATTGAAACTATAGAAACCTTTTATAATGACAGCATTTTTATAGGCCTATTGCCTATTCCGCATCTCAACGCACGCATGACATGACGTTGTTTGCTTATATGGACCAGTTACAAAAGAACGAGGCATAGGATAAAATAGCTGGGATTGTTGGTGTCTCTCCGGTGAGTTGAAGTGCGTGCTGATGATTTATAACATTTAAAAAAAAAGTTAAAAAACTTAAACATAGGCTACGTTTCATATATATGTTTAAATAATATAATGTTTTTTTTTTATTTCATCTATGTTGATTAGCTATATGAAAAGGGAACCGCATGAGATGAGTAAGAGAATCATAAGATGCCCAATATATCGAAAACATTTGGAATGGGTCAGACATAATTTTGGCCACTTATTAAGTTGTGTTTTGTAGAAAGCCTTTCTTTAAAGTTAATTTCGTTTTGTATAAATTGTATCTTAATTTTAATCAATGTTTCGTCAACAAATTGTCTAGATTAATAAATAAGAAGAATATAGACAATATAGGCTAATCGAGGCGACTGCGCGTGAACTGCAGCGCGTCTCATACCGAAAACTGACAGAAAACACTAGTTTATTAATAAACAATTCAAATGTTTAATGCATAATCCTTACTTTGGTCGGTTCTTTGTGGTAAAGTTTTAGCTTCTTTACAAGATTAGCATAGGTCTACTCCCCTTCAGACTCTCTGTTCTTTAAGATTGGGTGCACACAAAACCTTTCTTTTCTGTCTTTTAAAGAAAATGAAAAGCTTGTCTTCACTGGATGATGATGATGATGAAGTGTCCATGTTTTCTCAGCGTCGGCGCGAAAGTTTTGGAATGTTGAATCTCTGAACGTCGCAAACTCGCGTCGCGGCTGATGTGAATGGTTTTGACGCGAACTATTCGCACGCGAACCATTCGCTTTTCCGTTTCGCTTTTTCGTTACGCGTCCGGTGTGAAAGGGCCTTAATGAGGAAATGATCTGAAACGTTGAGAGGTTTCACCAAAATGTTTGTCTGTGATGCAGTTGCGTGTGTAAACCAGGTCCAGTTGGTTGCCTGATTTGTGAGTACCTGTGGTGATGAGCCGTTTGAGATCAGATGAGGCTAGGAGAGAGATGAAGTCTATTGCATACGGTTTCTCTAGATGAATGTAGAAATCACCAAATACTACAAGTGGGATGCCATCCTCAGGGAAAGAGGACAGTAGCAAATCCAGCTCCTCTACAAAGCTTCCCAGTTGACCTGGGGAGTAATAAATAACTACAATATGGATCTTAATGGGAGTTGTAAGTGTAATAGCATGATTTTCAAATGAGATGTTATTGCATAGAGAAGAGAGAGTTGAGTATTTCCAATCGTTGGAAATGAGAAGACCCATACATCCACCCCTCCCGGCAAGGGGTGTGAGAGAAAGATAAGTTGTTAGAGAGAACAGCAGGGGTTGCTGAGTCAAATCCAGATTGACTCAGGGGTTGCTGAGTCAAATCCTTTATTCAAATCCAGAATAAAGTAGTCAGCTTTATTGACTACTGATTGACAATTCCATAGACCCATAGAAAGGTCTATGGAAAAGGTCTATGTGTGAAAGAATGGGACGCAGATTGGCAGTATTGCGCTGCCTTCTGTGCGTGATGAGAGAGCGTTATCGAGAAACAACAGGAATGTATTGAAAGCACATGTTGATTAAAGGAAATAAGATCAAAGTGGTGAAGGAGAGAGAAAAGAAGATAATTTAAGGGCCTTACAGGTGTCCTTGTGTCGCGTTGGTAGTAGGGCTGTGCAAAAATATCGATACAGCTAACTATCGCGATATTTTTTTTCACGATAGTGTATCGATATTTCAACCTCTAGTATCGATATTTAAAAAAAAAAAATATCCGTGTGCATCTAAAAGAGCGCACGCATACTAATGCTCGGACACACTTGGTCTCACTCGCGTGCAGACACCGGTCATCAGTGCTGTGTGTGTGTGTGTGTGTGTGTGTGTGTGTGTGTGTGTGTGCGCGCGCTAATGGCTTTTAGCCGATAGATCTCTCTCACGCGCAGATACCAGTCTCTCTCGCGCGCAGACCACCGGTCATCAGTGCTGTGTGTGTGTGTGTGTGTGTGTGTGTGTGTGTGTGTGTGTGTGTGTGTGTGTGTGTGTGTGTGTGTGTGTGTGTGTGTGTGTGTGTGTGTGTGTGTGTGTGTGTGTGCGCGTGTGCGCGCTAATGGCTTTTAGCCGATAGATCTCTCTCGCGCGCAGACACCGGTCTCTCTCGCGCACAGACATCAAATTTAAAAAAACGGCTGCAGCTTTCAGAGCCGACGAGTGGAAGCTGTAACGCTTTGACCAGGAAAACTCTCACGAAGTCAATAGAAGAAAGTTTAGAGGCGTAAAGGCTGTATCACGTACATTTATACATGCCAACCCTCCCGATTTTTCCGGGAGACTCCCGAATTTCAAAGCCCCTCCCGAAAATCTCCCGGACCGACCTTTCTCCCGAATTTCTCCCGATTTCCGAGTGCGGGTGCGAGAGAGACACCCAGCCGACGGGGTGTCATTGGTTGTTGCGTTAAATCTTACTTAGAAACAATAGTGCTATTTTCTGATTGGCTAACAACGGCAGACGAACATCACCATAGGAGACGCGCTTGATTCCTGCCGGTTCCACAGTGAGAGCGGCGCGGCCAGATTTTAGGGCGCTGCGGCATTAATATATTACAAATAGTTTTTCAGTGTGAGAAATACAATGTGTGGCGGGAGAGCGTGACAAAAGACCGAAATGAGTGACTATCACGCTCAATGCGTGACACTTCAGAGCCCTGCTGATGTGTGATGAAAGCACAAGCAGAAACACGGATAAAGTAGCCTATGTATTTTGTATTTACACTTCTCTTGTAAGTAATTCGTGGCTGCTGTCAGTGATAATTGCTCTCCATTATACAATATATATATACAAAAAATATTGTACAAAAAATTTTTTTCGTTTGTGATATATGACCGCTTTGAATATCTCCCGAATTCTGGGGTCTCAAGGTTGGCAAGTATGGAGTACACAGGCAACGCGATCCTCTAATACATGAGAGATTACTCTTTCTTAGCATCACAAAACAAATCAATAAACAGAGTATAACAAAAAGGTAGAGCACGCTTAGCATCTACTCTGGTTCTCATCTCAAATCTCACACACACTCAACAACGTCATTACGCATAGCGCACGTCTTGAATGACGTGATCAGTCTCTTAAAGGGCACACTGCACAATAATGTGATGCATATAAATACACAGTCGCGGTCGTTACAAAGCACTTTGGTTTTAAAAGTAAGTCGGGCAGTAATGATGTACTTGGTGCATTTTTTATATATAATTTTTGTGGCATCTACATTTTTAGTTTTTAGTGATCTGCATTTCATACATTTCAGTGTGTTCACTGTTCAGTGACTGTACAATGCATATACCTTTGCAAATAAATTAGAATATACGTTTTTTGTCTGCTGTCACATACCTGAATACCCCAGGTGGAACATAGCAAGTTGTATATTCATTTACATTTTGGATTTTTTTTAAATTACTGCAATATATCGCAATATGTATCGTATCGTGATGTATCGTGATATATCGTATCGTGACCCATGTATCGTGATACGTATCGTATCGTGAGGCCCTTGCCAATACCCAGCCCTAGTTGGTAGAGTTGCAGGTCTTTACCCGAGTCGGTCTTCACACAAGGAGGCTGAACACGAGAGCTGCACGCTTCTGCGACAGCGTGCACACTACATAAATATAATGCTTTCAAACACTTGAGTGAGGACAGCTGTCCACGCCCTTGCAATTAGCACAGCAACAGCAAATATCCCGCAAATGGGAGAAATCGAAACTAGCTTTTGGACAGTGATATGCTTAAGTGCAATAAAATACAAACTGCAACCCTTTTTAGATGCGGCTGTTATTCAAAATAGGAACGCGTCTAATTAAAATACAGATTTTTTGTGAAGGTAAAAATGTATTAATAATAAGCAGAGAATCGAAAATAGCCCTACCTACTGGCATATAGTAAGCTGAGCAACAGAAGAACTGGATATTAAGAAAAAAACACTTACTCACTACTTGCATTCACAGACCGCTTGTCCTTATCTAGTTAGTTTTCTTATGAAAAGATGTGACATATGTAATATCTAATACTGCATATGTGACTGTTTGTGTGTTTTATTTTAGGTATTAGATGACAGTCTAATCTTCTGATGATCATCTGATGGTGAATAAGGATCCACTACAGAGACTCAGTCAACAGAATCAACAGAGACTGAAGATACAGTGACTTCACTGTTATAAATTCATTTAGTTTCAACAATCCTCTGACAGACCTGATGAGGCGGCAGTGAAACAACTTTTATTTCACAGCAGCAAAATATAGTTTCTCATTCATAGACCATTTTATTTGTATAAACCGTATCAACTCAAAAGGTTTGAGTTTTGTTAATAGACAAAATTAGTAAATTAGTAAATAGAATCTTGATCCAGTACACTTTCTCTTCTATTTTATTTTTATTAAAAATAAAAAAAAGCCTGCGTTAGATTAAACTGAGAGGGGTCATAGCACTTACATATTGTTGTCCTACTGTTAGTTTAACTGCTTCTATTGTTCTCATTTGTAAGTCGCTTTGGATAAAAGTGTCTGCTAAATGAATAAATGTAAATGTAAATATAAATATAGAGCCTGAATGTGTTTGTGTTGTACCAGCAGAGGGAGACAAACACTAATGAAAGATTAGTTTTTCATAATTATGAGGGGAAAAAAAGTTCAAGCTCACTTTTGGAAAACAAACAATGGAAGCTTGAGTGTATACATGAAAAGTTCAGATGCAAAAGCCTCTAAATGCCATCTGAAATTTTCTTCTAAAATGATTATTTTTATCAAGCTCGTATATTTAAGTTAAATAATTTCACTTAAATGGCAAGAAAAATTACCCATTAATTGTCATTTAAGTGAAATTACTGAATTTAAAGGTGCCCTAGAATGTGAAATTGAATTTATGTTGGCATAGTTAAATAACAAGAGTTCAGAACATGGACATGAGATACAGTGAGTTTCAAACATCATTGTTTTCTCCTTATTTAAATCTCGTTTTTAAAAAACACCTCTGAAAAACAGGCGAATCTCCACATAATACCGACAGTGACGCAACAGTCGGGGATCACTCCTCCAAAGATTTGCATATGCCAGCACGAGATGTGCATGTGCCACTGCACAGCCGAACCAGCGGAACAAGCGAGGATCAGAGGGAACATGGCAGATCATGGAAATAAATGCTATGCTCCAGGCTGTGCAGGGAATGTGAGGACTTTTCATACCCTTCCCACAGAAAAGAAATGTCAACAGGCGTGGATGATGTTTATCTATAATCGGATACTGCAACAGTTTAATTCGAAGTTGTTAGTTTGCTCTGCCCATTTCACCACGAACTTATTTTCTAACCTGGGACAATATCAAGCTTCTCTCAGCGTCTCAAACTGAAGAAGGGGGTAATTCCAACTATATTCCCGCAACCGGTAAGTAGTGATTTTATTAAAGATAATTTACACTGTGTTAGATCCAGCGCAAGATCCTAGTACAGTAACAAATAGCAAACTCCAAGTAACGAGCATACATAACTAACGTTAAATAGGCTAATTCTCAGTGAATAAACTATACAGAAAGCGGTCAAAGAACAATCCACTCAGCACGAGTTTATCTGGACTCTTGCCAAACTCGTTATGAAATCAATGACGCTGTTACACTGCACAACGAACCTCTTACTGTATACATCGTTTGTATTGGTGAAAGCATGAGAGAGAAACTGCGTTGTCTCGCGATCAACATACTGTCATCTGCTTTTGCTCAATGCTCATCACAGCAACATTTTATGTGATGGAAATAGATTTAAATTCTTTAAAAACATCTCACGATTCGTTAATCTCGATAGTTGTAATAGTTAAAACGTATATAACAGCTGTATTGAAAGTATTCGAGAGAGTTTCACATGTCATATTTCATATGCAAGCATGTCAGCCAATCACAGCAGTGGCCGGTTCTCACAGCAGACACGCCCCCAAACAGAGTGTTCAAATCAGAGACTAAAATCAGGCTAGGAAAAATGCCTTTTATTTCTAAATTATGACTATTTTTGATCTAAAAAACATACTAACATTAGAAGGGAAACCCAGGAAACATTATAAAATAATAATAAAAAAAACATTCTAGGGCACCTTTAAATATACGAGCTTAATAAAAATGATCATTTTAGAAGAAAATTTTAGATGGCATTTAGAGGCTTTTGCATCTGAACTCTTCACATGATCTTTTTAATAATAGTTGTATTAATGTATTAAAGGGGACACATGATGCATTTTCCTTTTTAATTAGTCTGTTATATAGCGGTTTGTGCATGTATAAGATCTGCAAACTTACAAAGCTCAAAGTCTCCTACAAAAAGATTTATTGTTTCTAATGCCCGGTACACACTGTACGATTCTGGGCTGTTTCAGACGAAAGATGAGCATCGTGAAACAATCATGGTGATTTCTGTGGTCGTGGGTCCTTAACGGTCTTTTGATCAAAGATAGCCTGTGATCATTTACTGACAGTGTCATGATCATCTCATCTGTGTTGCTGCTACGACCTACATCTACTGACTTGTCAATAAAACTGCAACATGAAATGTTGTATAATTGATCATGCGACATGATGCTAAAACTTAAAACTGCTTTTCTCAAGCTCCATTTGCAAAATTGCAAAGTTCACCTCTTTCCCCAAGCCATCAGACGAAACAGCCTGAGACAAAAAGGCATCAGACATAAATGCATCTTTTAGTCTGAGGCTGTTTCGTCCGATGCC
The DNA here is from genome assembly GCA_036326025.1 of Chrosomus eos. Lineage (NCBI taxonomy): Eukaryota > Metazoa > Chordata > Actinopteri > Cypriniformes > Leuciscidae > Chrosomus > Chrosomus eos. Next base: position 44,282,174 of record CM070825.1, read on the forward strand.
TAATGGGCTCCTTGCACGTAACTACTTCCTTACCGGAAATGCGGCCTCGTCTTTTCCGGCGCTATTCTACACTATGAGATGAGATGTTTACAAGAGTTGCCGAAACTTACAATAACGGACGTATATCGCCTTTGTAAGTCCTCCTCCAAATCACCTACCAGCAAATTAGAGAGAATGGCTTTAAAATGTAAGCCTCTTCATATATCCACAGATATGAAGGTAAGTCTATATATCTCAAACTTTATGGCTTACGTTAGTTTGCTAGCTTACATTAGGCTAATAAACAACCCCGGGCTGACAGAATATGCGTGTTATAATGTTGTACTGTTTTCTAGTATTAGGCGGAAAATGTCTACGTTGTGTATGTACACCTTCACACCGGAAGACAGCGAGCCGTATTTACCCGTTGTGGATATGACGTCAGGTTGCTATGTGCAAGTAGCCCATTGTACGAGACTTGACACCTGATGTTTTTTTTCCTGAGACCTGAAAATGCCCATTCCCAATTTGCATACTATCCGTCCTAAATAGTATTCGAAAGTAGAAGTAGTACATCCCAAATCATACCCAGCAAGCAATAGCCGCCATGAGGGTTGCTCTGCATCTGGACGTAGACAGCCATACCTCAGCTTTCACGCTTTCCCAAAAGACGAAACACTCCGCAAGTCTTAGGTTAGGTTATAAAAAGAAACGCCCCAAGCCATTGTAAAAAGCTAACCGAAAGAGCAGTATCCCTACTAAAAGTCAAGTCAAGTCACCTTTATTTATATAGCACTTTTTACAATACAAATTGTTTCAAAGCAGCTTAGCAGAGATAACAGGAAAGTAATGTTGTAATAGTATTGTTAAATTAAAAATTAAATGTCCCCAACTGAACAAGGCAAAAGCCAATGGCAAAGAAAGGCGAAAAAGGCAACAGTGGCAAGGAACCAAAACTCCATCCGGTGACAGAATGGAGAAAAAAACCTTGGGAGAACCCAGGCTCAGTCGTAGGGTGGCCATTTCCATAACACCAAAAAGGAGGACACATATATTTTGGTGATCGGTGGTTTTGTTGACGGGGGTGGGGGGGGGGTCTCTCGCTCTCTGCCGCGCGCTGCACGGTTTGGAGCACATACAGTATGTTCTGTCTCGCACGCGCGGCTCTAGAGATTTGAACTAAGGCCGGAGACACACTGGCTGCGTGGCGTGAGCGTGGCGTTTCTGTTGCGTGGCGGCTGCGTCGCGTTTTCTTTGTCTTTGCACATCAGAAGCGTGTCTGACGCGGCGCTGCTGACACGGATCACCCTTGTTCAACGTATGGGAGAGAGTTGTGCAAGCACTATACTTCGTGTTAAGCATAAATATAAAGCCTTCTGATAAAGACACTGTCAGCACAGCAGTATTGACAGCAAAATAGACTACAGAATGTTTAGTTCTGGTGCAATATTTGAAAATTGATAATTATGCCTATTTATTTAGCCTATTTATTTTTAAATTAGGCCTATAGGCCTATTTGTATCTAAATTTGTCAAAAATGTAATTTATTAATATGTATTCGTGTACAAAATAACATATACACATCTTTTCCTATTCTATTTAGCCTGGAAACGCTTCCAACACGCTTGCGTGTCGCGTGAAAAATAGGCGTCGGTTCTATTTCTAGCATGCAGGCGTTTTCCGCGCGGCTCATGCCGCGCCTGAGACGCGCGTGTCACGCAGGCAGTGTGCAAGCTCTAACCTGTTAACATGGGAGCCGAAATAAAAACGGACACGCCACGCAGCTGAGACGCGCACGCCACGCAGCCAGTGTGTCACCGGCCTAATTTAGGGGAATCAGAGAGCCGCTATCATTATGCGGGCTTTTTATAGGTTAATTTTTTTCAACACTTCAGCGCAACTCCAAAAAGGAGGACAAATGAGTGTCCGGCTTGAGGCTGCGCCGGACGCTGGACAGGGGGCTTAAAATCCGGACTGTCCGGCCAAAATCCGGACGTATGGCCACCCTACTCAGTCGGGGGGCCAGTCCTCCTTTGGCCAACGAATGAACAGTGTATGATTATGAGTTAGGCAGGATAATGTCACGAGTCAGATGGGATCAGAACTTTCACGATATTTATCCAGTTCATCTGATTAGGGGTCGGAGTCATCACGCCGGAACCGAATCATGTAAAGGGTTCACTATGCTAGGCGCATCCAAAATAGTACCTAAAGCTCTAGCACACTTACTATCCTCAATTAAAGTTTGGATGTGTGTCTCTAGTTCTGAAATCTTCTCCGTCAGCCTGACTGTCTCCTTGCATTTATCACATATTTATACCATGGTCTGGGTGAATACTCGATACTGATTGGCTGCAGGGTGTCCGTTAAAAAGTGATAGAGGACACCTAGTAAAGTAGTTCTGGTGAAACTGACTGTTTCCTGTTGTAAATTAATAAATAAATGCGCTGCCTACAACAGCTGTGAGTAACCATAGCAACAGGCAGTCAAAGTATCCGTTAACAATTTTCTCTATCAAAACAAACATCTAACGTTAGTTAGATATTACATAGCCTACTAATACAACAATGAGCGACTTCGTTATTTCATCAGGATACTAAACATGTGGCATGAAGTGCAGGTGACAATAACAGGACAAGACATTACTCACCGTGTTTGTTGACTGATTATTTCTCACCTGGGGCCTGTTTCAGAAAGGAGGTTAAGTGAAAACTCTGGGTATGTTAACCCTGAAATTTGGGAAACTCTGGGTTTTCCATTTCAGAAAGGGAGGTAAGTCAAACCCGAGAAAGCAAAGTAAGTCAAGCCCGTTTCAGAAAGAGAGGTAACTTTTTTTAAGCAGGTTTTCTTCAGTAAACCCAGAGTTTCTTGCGGTCTCCTCCCCTTTTTTAAAGAGGAAGTGGTGTTTAAACACCAACAATAATATTAAAATGTATTTACACATTCTTTAAGGAATATATTGTTTGTCCATGGTTTAATTGACTGTTTTGCAGCCCTTTGCCAAAAAAAAAGGATTAAAACGTTTGCTAAACTTCTATTTGATTAACACCGTTTTTGATAATATATTTGTATTAAATCATTAAAAAAAAAATCTGAATAAAAAACATTTCATAGAACTCAATTATTTTTAAACATAATTTAATAAGTTATTAATGATAAAAATTAAGATGTTAATCTATTTCATAATCAATTATTGAAATTAGTTGATTAGATATGCTTTATTGAACAAATGTTTAATTTATTTAACTGTCATTTTAACTGATGATAATAATAACCGTAATTTATTAATGCAGTTTATATATTTAAAGGGATACTCCACTTTTTTTGGAAATAGGCTAATTTTACAACTCCCCCAGAGTTAAACAGTTGAGTTTTACCGTTTTCGAATCCATTCAGCCGATATACTGATATTTAGAAGAATATCAGTAACCAGACAGTTTCTGGTCTCATTGACTTCCATAGTAGGAAAAAATATATACTATGGAAGTCAATGAGACCAGAAACTATTAGCACAGGTATTAGCAGGTATTAGCACCCAGTCGACGTCGATGTGCAGACGCTAGGGCTGTTAGGGTTAGGATTTTTTAAGGATTTTCATAATCGAATCTGATTCGTTAGATTTTGCCGTAGTCGATAGTCGAACCTTTTTTTTTTTTTTTTTTAAGATAGCAGCTAGACGTTCGGTTGAATAACTGTTTGTCGGTTATAGGACAACTCGCTCTACGTTTATTTAAAATGAACAGCAAGACAACTAGAAGTGAATGTGCCTTCCATTAAATGAATCCTTAAAAAAAAAAAAAAAAAAAAAAAAAAAAAAAAACGTTGCAATGAACGTGCTTTGTAAATAATAAATAAATCACACACAGTAAACAAAACCTTAACAAAAAACTTTGCAATGAACTTTGCGATTTAGACGCGCGTAGCCTACATGCTTGGGCAGATTCCGCTTGAAGTCGGTCATCCTCGGACGTGGCGTCGCGCGCGCTGTTACAAAAAAAGCCGTGCACACAGCCAAGCGAAATGGGGTCTTGCCGGTCTTGTGCACACAACGCGTCATTTTTTGCCGTGCGCACCCTTCGTGCTCGTGCGGGCGCATCGAGTATAAACAAGGTTTTAACTCCTTGTCAGCACGCGCTCTGATCGGTAAAGGAGCACAGACTTTGTAACGCAAAGTTGAGATGTTGCCCAGAGAAATAAGAACAGGTGTCGGAGGATAATAAGCACAAGAGACGAGAGATATCGTATTTTCCCCGCGTTTAATAAAATTAAACTATATGGTGTTCAACTATAACCGTCGGTCTCATGGTTATATAATAACCCTCACACCCCTATTGGTTACATAACACTTCCCTACTATTCGACTATGAGATTCATAGTCGAATCAAACCTCTCTGAATCGAATCGTCGAATCCTCCACTATTAGAAGTCAGCCCTAGTAGACGCGCTAGGATATAGGATTAGACTCAGCCGACGTCGATGTGTATTCGCGCTAGAGTATTGGATTAGCACCCGGGCGACGTCGATGTGTAAACACGCTAGGGTATAGGGTTAGACTCGGCCGACGTCGATGTGTAGACACGCTTTTATAATATTATAGGATGTAGTTAGGTATAGGGAAAAATCTACCACACTAACAAATACATAAAATACAGAGGGCGGCGTTCACTTTCTTACCTGGGGTATATATACATCGAGTTACCTAGGTGTTTCGTTATGTAAGTCACGTGACATTTAACCTGTCCACTTTATTCTAGGGCAAAGAACGGCATCAAAAAGCAGAAAGAGAACTAAAAGGAAAAAGTATCAAAACAATATTCAAAAACGAGATGGCAAACCAAAAGCAACAGTGTTAAAACGGTCACAAATCAAAATTAGCGTACAAAAGAACAACAAAGCAGAGTGGCAGGAAAAACAAGTTGCCTCTTCGTGTTTGTTTTGGCTTCCTTTTAACTGCTGGCGGGAAAACTTGATTGGCTGCGGAGGAGTTGGCTTGATTGGCTGCGTAACGCCATTGATAAAGAATGACAGCTCTCCAAACCTTGAGAAACCTCCAAATTAGCCCCTTGAATAGCTTGGGGAGTCAGCTATTAATAAGCCAATTAGCAGACAATGCTACTCTGTTTCTTAGGGATGCAGAGCAGATCCCAGCTGCCATTAATTTAGTCACATTTTTCCAAAGCCTCAGGTCTGAAAATTATATTTTAAAGGGGTCATATAATGCAATTTTTGTACAAGCTAATATGATTCTTTAGGGTCTAAATTAAAAGTTTGTAATATACTTTAATTAAAAATTCTCATTAGTATTGTAAGAAAACACTTATTTTACCTGGTCAAAAACAGCTCTGTCTTCAGCACGCCGTTTAAGTGCATGTGCCTTTAAATGATAATGAGCTTTGCTGACTCCGCCCCTCTTTTCTGTGCGTACACCGTTTGTAACACAATAACACAAAAACCATAACGCGTTGTTCATTATAAACCTAGGATTATGAATTATATTGAGAATGTCGTACATAGAAAACATGCCATAATGTTCCCTGAGTGTAAACCTTAGCCGCATTCATCGTGAAGCTAGCGATTTGCAAAGATTAATATAAATATGAATATAAAGGTTAATAAAACGCTACACTCACTTCAGTTCTTCTGGACGTGCAGGAACACGTGTAGTTGGTATCGATTCCTTTTTTTCAGGAGCAGCTTCTTAGCAAAACCAGCTTTATAACTCCTCGTTATTAAAGCAGTCTGGTGTGTGAAATGATTCACGCAAACATGAAAGCACGTGACGTTGATCGTGGGTAATATTCCCTTCAAAGACAAACTCAGCCACTCTGCGTCTTCAGCAGTTCGGATTTAGGAACATTAATGACTGCTGTGTTCCTTATTACACCCAAGAGAACACCACTTCGCTTAGACTCCATTCTGCTCATAGACTGTGCTGCTCCAGCGTACTTTTCGGAACAACATCGGTCCGCGTGCGCATGATTGACAGCTCGCTCACGAACGAGGGCGGGTCTGTGTTGAAACGCTCCTGTCAATCAACAATCGTGGGTGGGGCGTTCGAGCCTGTGACGTCACAGGCTCGAACGGCTCAATTTGAGGCAGGGGAAAACAAATAAGAAGATTAAAACAAAATCACTGGATGGATTTTTATCATTATGTGTCACGGTGTGGGTTTTGTGTTTCATGTCTTGTTCCTGTCTGTCTTGTGTTTATGTCATGGTGTGGGTTTTGTGTTTCATGTCTTGTTCCTGTCTGTCTTGTGTTCCTGTTCTGAGTTGCTGTTGTTTACCCTGGATTACCTGCCTGTTGATTAAAGTGCTGCGATTGGATTCGCTCTCCGCTTCATTCCTTCCTGCATCGTAACAGAAGAACTCACCAGAATGAATCCAGCAGCACAGATAATGTGTCTCCGTCAAGGAGACCGGTCCCTAGGATAGTATATTCTGGTATTAAGTATTAAATCTAGTATTAAACTGGCACAGGTCTCATCTTTTGATGAGGTGTGCTTGATGGTATTCTTCCGAGGAGGGCTATCCGAGCCACTCTACTCCTTTATGCCACTCCATCACCCTAGCTGTAGTCTGAAGGAATATATCATCCAGGCTCTTTTGCTCACCGATTCTCTGTCCGCCGATACCGACCTGCCGGAGCTTATTCCTGCCCAGCCAGAGACCGCCGTCCAGCCAGAGACCGCCGTCCAGCCAGAGACCGCCGTCCGCCACGTCCAGCCAGAGCTTCACGTACGCCACGTCCAGCCAGAGCTTCACGTCCGCCACGTCCACCCAGAGCTTCACGTCCGCCACATCCAGCCAGAGCTTCACGTCCGCCACGTCCAGCCAGAGCTTCACGTCCGCCACGTCCAGCCAGAGCTTCACGTCCGCCACGTCCAGCCAGAGCTTCACGTCCGCCACGTCCAGGCAGAGCTTCACGTCCGCCACGCCCAGCCAGAGACTGAGCTTCACGTCCGCCACGCCCAGCCAGAGACTGAGCTTCACGTCAGCCATGCCCAGCCAGAGACTGAGCTTCACGTCGCTTCTGCCCAGCCAGAGACTGAGCTTCACGTCGCTTCTGCCCAGCCAGAGACTGAGCTTCACGTCGCTTCTGCCCAGCCAGAGACTGAGCTTCACGTCGCTTCTGCCCAGCCAGCGACTGCGCTTCACGTTGCTTCTACCCAGCCAGAGACTGAGCTTCACGTCACGGCTGTTCCCGAGCCTGGGGCTGCTGTTCCTGAGCCGCCTGCACTGCCATAGCCGCTGTCTGTTCCCGAGTCGCCTTCACTGCCTGATCCGCCCTGGCCGCCCGAGGGGTCTTCGCCGCCCTGGCCGCCCGAGGGGTCTTCGCCGCCCTGGCCGCCAGAGGGGTCTTCGCCGCCCTGGCCGCCCGAGGGGTCTTCGACGCCCTGGCCGCCCGAGGGGTCTTCGCCGCCCTGGCCGCCTGCAGTTCCTGCTCCACCCTGGCCGCCTGCGCGTCCTGCTACGCCCTGGTCACCTGCAGTCCCATTCCCCTGCACAGACTTGGCCTTCCTTCCCTCCCCCAAGACCACCTCCACGTCACCACCCTCCTGAACTTCTGTATTTTTTTTAAGGGGCGTCGAGAGCCGCCCATTGGGGGGGGGGGCTATGTGACGGTGTGGGTTTTGTGTTTCATGTCTTGTTCCTGTCTGTCTTGTGTTCCCCCCATTATTGTGTATTTGGTTTAGTCCGGTCTAGTTGGTTTAGTCCTGTCTAGTTTTCCCGCTCCTCGTTTGTGTTCATGTTTACCACCTGTGTTAGTTAATTTGCCCAGCTGTGTCTTGTTTCTCTCATCCGTTCCCCTGTATTTAAACCCTGTGTTTTAGTTCAGTCTTTGTGAGTTCTTGATGTTGTTATGTTGCTTGTTCCTGTCCCATGTTCCTGTCCCATGTTCCTGTTCTGAGTTGCTGTTGTTTACCCTGGATTACTTGCCTGTTGATTAAAGTGCTGCGATTGGATTCGCTCTCCGCTTCATTCCTTCCTGCATCGTAACAATATGATCGTTGTGTACAGGCACTGCCAACACACATTTCAGTACAATCAACTTGTAAAAGTGCATGTACCATTATATGAGCCCTTTAAAAAGTGCAAGTTGATGGCAGTGCACAATCGGACTAAATCTCAATTGTTTAATATTCCATTAAAGAATGAAGTAAAATATTTAGGAATTATTATTGTTATTACTAAATTAGATCATTTTTTTAAATGTATGGTTACAAAGTGATATCTCCATTTTTGGCTGAATTTTATTACAGAAAATCAAAGTACTTTCTAGGCTGATTTACCCTGCCTCCATATTCCTTAGGTATCTCTTACAGGTGGATAAAGGATATTCATCAAATTTAGTTTAAATTTCTTTGGAAAAACAAACACCATTACATTAGAAAGTCAGATGTAGTGAAGCCAATCAGTGAGGGAGGCCTGAACGTAATGGATTTCGATGTTATGTATGACATTTTTAAATTGAGGTTGCTCTAAGCTTTGCTTAGGAATAAACATTCTGTTCGGTCTATTTTTTTCTTAGAAAATCTTTGATTCTTTTGGGGGCATTGCTTTTCTCTTGAGGCATTACTTTGAACCATCAAAACTAAAGTGTAAATTGCCATCCTTTCATAGTCAGCTACAGGTGAAACTCAAAAAATTAGAATATCGTGCAAAAGTTAATTTATTTCAGTAATTCAACTTGAAAAGTGAAACTACTATATTATATAGACTCATTACATCCAAAGTGAGATATTTCAAGCCTTTATTTGTTATAATTTTGATGGTTATTGTTTACAGCTATGAAAACCTTTTCACAGGTTTTCATTAGCTGTAAAATCACTTGTATATTATTATATTGGAAACTAATATACAAACACAAATTTTCCCCACATACATGTTCTTTGTGGAATAATATGTGTATCCTTATTGATAGGATGTTCTTTCAGGGCAAGATGGATAATGGTGTCTGGTCCATTCCACACATTATAGATGGGGAAGGAAATTTCCTACGTTATGACAATTTTTGTGAAAAATACAATATTATTTGTACTCTGAATTTACATTTTTTTTCCAACTTTTTCAAAAGCTGTTCCTGATGGTTTGGTTCAGACTTCTAATCTTTAAGACTCATGCGTAACAAAAAAGCCCTTATGTAATCTATGTAATCTTCTGAAGGAATTTTCTGATGATAATATTTTATGTAGGTTTTTTTTTGTTCTTTACGTCTCTTTAGGTTTGCATTGTTCATTTATTATTTTTTGCTGCTATTTGGACTTCTTGGAATTGTATTAATATTTGTCTTTTTTAGGGTTTGTTTGCTATTTTGTATGTTTCTTCAAACATTAAAAAACATCTTACTCCAGTGGATCTCACTCAATCTTATCCTGTATTTTACAGAGTTTATGCATGTTTTGATTTGAGAACATGAATAATAATTTCCCACAGGATTCATGTGATTGTCAGTGACTGATGCTGTTCTGTGGTTTATTCTCTCTCTCCAGTCAGAGTCGGTCATCTGCCGAATCCAGAAAAACCTGTTAGACTACACACTCTTTTCTCAACACAAAGTTCAGTTCAACTAAAGGTGTTTTTCAGGCTGTGCCGTGAAGGAGAAAGCATGATATGTTAACAGAGAACAAACCTCAAGACAGTAAGTACTTTCATGAAATATTTCAGTGCACTGGGACACATGGTTCATATTTGCTTTCAAGGTTAAGTGAATAAGTGAAATTATATATGCCTTGGCTTATAAACAGTTGGAAACTTTTTCTTCGTTGTCGAAGCAGAGACCAGGAGATGTTGGGATATCTTTCAAGCAGAAGTTACTCTTTATTGAGGACTTCACTGTGCGTCGCTGTAGTCATCCAAGTCTAACTAAGGCAGTATACATTGTAGGTTATATACCTTTCAAGGGGGAGGGATTACATAGAGGTGGAGACACTCTGAAACAAAGCATGTAAATGAAGTACAGGATTCAGCTCGTTACCGGAAATTCCCCAGCCCTGATCTCATCAGCATAACAGTGCGATTCAAATGACTAATCCAATCAGCCAGACTATTCAACGACTGGGACAGGGGCTGAGCCATTAAAGACAAAGGGGGATATAATCATCATTTATACCTCAAATGCTAAATTCAGTCTACTAAACTCTCTCAGTTTATATTTTAATCAATTTGTAATACTACAAGATTATTACATTACATTTAACATAGATTTCAACATCAACAATATCATTTTCTGAGAGAGTCTATCAATTGTTAACTCCACGTTTAATGTTGGGATTTTGAGAAAACAAAATATCTGCGATAAAATGAATAGAAAATATATCTATTTACACATGACTGTGTGCGTGTAATGCAGTGGATCTAAAAAAAAAAAAACAGACAAAAAGTGTGAAAGTGCAAGAGACTGAACAAAAGAGTGAAAAAACGGAAGGATAAACAAAACAACAAAAAATATGGTAAAAAATATAAACAAACACAAAAAGAGCAAAAGAAAAGAAAACGTTAGCTTGCAAGGTTCTCTCAAAGTTCTGATCAAACGTTCTTCCAGTAACATCAATAGAAGGTTAATTCTAAGTTATCAGGTCTTAAATAATGTTCTCAAAGCACACAAACAGCTTCTGACCTAGCGGATTCAAAGTCAGAAGCTGTTTGTGTGCTAATTAGCAGATTAGTACACAATAATTAGCAGTGCTAATTAGCAGAATTAGCAGATATCGTCTCAGTCCTGATGATTTTGTTCTCCCGGAGCTGATGAAGAGTAGGGGGAGGATGTTGGTCAAACTCTCAGTAATCAGGAAGAACATCCCTCATTTACTCCACATGACTGTCGTTACACAAAAAAGCATTTTCAAGTGTTTCAAGAAAGTTCATTAGTTTAAAGGGTTAGTTCACCCCAAAATCACGTTTTCTGTCATTAACCACTCACCCACATATCGTTCCAAATCCGTGAGACATTCGTTTATCTTCGGAACACAAATGAAGATGTTTTTAAAGGCATGAAACTATGTAACTTTTGTGTCCTCCAGCGGTTAATAAACAAACTGCTGTGTGTTGCGGTGAGTCACGCAGGTCCTGTGCTACTCCGCAGTGGTTTAAAATAGTCCGAATATAAACACGTATTATAGCCGTACCGTAGTAATTCAGGATAGGACAAAAACACTGGTTGGAAGATGGATTCATGATGTACTTGCTCATTATATACATTTTTTGAATTTTGAACAAAAAAAGTTAAATGGTAAGTGTACCATTGACAGTCTACGCAACTGAAGTGAAAGTAAGTTAGAGCACACCTGTCGACATTTTAAGCAGGTAAAAGATCAATAAGATACGAAAAACAGAGCATCAAAGTGTTTAATCGAAACGTTCACGCAGGAATGTCCGTGTATCTTTATTTTTTTTAGTTTAGTTTATTTCCTTATTTGATCAGAGACAATGCACAAAAAAACATTAGTTTAAAAAAGAAGAGATGTCATGTGCCAGGTTATAGCAAAAAAAATGCTAAATTCCACCCGCTGTCCCTGGACGGAGGATGTTATAAATGTCCATGATTAAATGACATAAATGTTTATGATGTTAAAGCTGGAGGATTTGAGATCCTTTATCTTGTAAAAGTTTGATCAGGTGAGTGTTCATGTGTGTGACTTCCTCATTGTCACCATAGATATCCATAATTAAGGCTAGATGTCTTACGGCGGAGTCTCTATCGTCATCACCGGCGGCCATCTTGTCACAGGCAAGTTTTCTGGCAGGCTCTGTGATACCTAATGTAAGGTGAGTTATCTGCACGAACACAAATACTCTTATCTCGCTGAAATTTACAAACGGTTTGGTTTCTTACTAACGTTATTATTGGGGCTATAATAGTGGATGTTTACATAATTAATACATAATTATTCATAAGTGTGCAGTGTCATAACTACATCTCTGATGTTTATTACGAACCAAACCGTTTGAAAATCGGTAGAAAATTTAGCAAGTTATGGTTATTTAAAAAGTACATGCACCATTAAAACACAATGTTACGAGTGAGCGAGCGGCCTGTGACAAGATGGCCGCCATGTGCTGACGTCGACCTCCATTGGCCAGCAGCGCGGACGAGACATCTAGCCTTTATTATGGATAACTATTGCTGCGTAGAGTTTCCCATGTTTTGTGTTTATCTTGTTTTGTAATAAATTGCGTTTGGGTTCTTACCTCAACTTGCCTCCAGTGGACTTAATCGTCACACTCATATTAATATGAAACTCTGGAGGATATTTTACCTGATTGTTTGATTGATATGAAAAAGTTAATAAAGGGAAATCGTTCTTTCCCTTCAAAGTTTCTTTTGTGTTTGGTGATGTTTGTGATTCTTCAGAAGTTTAACAGCATGTGTAAACGTATGACTGAGCTTGAGTTAACACAGTCACATGATCCTTCTCACACACTCAAGATATGTTCAGCTAAATTATGAATGTTTAATTCAATCATTTAATTTAGTGTCTGAATGCTTATTCATTCAGAGTCTGTGGGATGAGTCAAACTCATCAGATTCTCCTGCATCTTCATCATGGCTGATTCACAAGGATCCAGAGATGGAGATTTTTCTCCAGGATGCAGGTAATTTCAACAAACACTGTTAAATATTGTGAGATATCACAGAAAAAGATCAATTTTTGACACAAAGTGCTTTTGGATGAAAGATGAATGTTTATATTAATATGGTTCCTCTAATAAAGAGTGAACACAGTAATCTAAAGGATTAAACTGAATCTGTTCTCTGTTCCAGTTCTGTCCAGCAGAAGAGCTCAAACCCAGAGTCCAGCTGTGTGTCTATGAAGAGTAATGCCTCTATGGATCATCTAATAGAGTTTAAGAGTGGAGACAAATGTCCTAATCTCAGGTATATGATTTCTATAAAATGTATACTTATAGTATTGTTGATTTAAAAGCAAACTTAATCAGTCAGTCTAATACTAGCAATGACATCAAGTAAATGTAAACTGAGATTTTTTACACCTTTATATATTTTCAAGTCAAGTCACCTTTATTTATATAGCGTTTTTTTACAAAACAGATTGTATCAAAGCGGCTTCACAGTGATATAATTAAAAGTTGTTCCTAGAAGGAAATTGCATCATCGTCCACCTTAGGTAAGGCAGATCAATAATGTTGTTGAATATGAAATATCTCCAACTAAGCAAGCCAAAAGCCAAGGCAACAGTGGCAAGGAACCAAAGCTCCATCAGTGACAGAATGGAGAAAAAACCTTGGGAGAAACCAGGCTCAGTCGGAGGGCCATTTTCTTCTCTGCCAATGAATGAACAGTGTATGATTATGATTCGGGCAGCATTACAGGTCAGAAGTGAGATTGGATCAGAATATTCAGAGTATTTATCCATTTCCATCTGGTTGGAAGTCGGAGTCATCACGCCGGTATGGAGACGAGTTGTTGAGGATCAGTGCTGATGGCTGTCATGTCAATAGAGCCTTCACAGGGCTGATGAGGGCTTCATCAGATCTGGATATGGCCTGGATCTGGCGGACTGTGGTAAACCTCTGGATAAACAGAGAGACTAATATTAGCATAGACACCATCATCCTTATGATGTACCAAATACATCAGGATTTATGGGAAGTGTTCCCGGTTCCAGCTGATCTAAACTATGCAGCCTAACATTGAATTTTAGAAGTCTATAATGTGTTATGTGTATGCTAGGTCAAAGAGATGTGTTTTTAGTCTAGATTTGTACTGAAAGAGTGTGTCTGCTTCCTGGACCATGTTAGGAAGATTGTTCCAAAGTTTTGGTGCTAAATAGGAAAAGGATCTACCGCCAGCAGTCGATTTTGATATTCTAGGTATTATCAACTGGTCAGAATTTTGAGATCGCAGTAGACGTGCAGGACTATAATGCGTTAAGAGCTCGCTCAAGTACTGGGGAGCTAAACCATTTAGTGCTTTGTAAGTAATCAGCAATATTTTAGAATTTATACGATGTTTAATAGGCAGCCAATGCAGTGTTGACAGAACCGGGCTAATATGGTCATACTTCCTGGTTCTGGTAAGAACTCTAGCGGCTGCGTTTTGAACTAGCTGTAGTTTGTTTATTAAGCGTGCAGGGCAACCACCCAGTAGAGCATTACAATAATCTAGCCTTGAGGTCATGAACGCATGAACTAATTGTTCTGCATTTTTCATTGAGAACATATGACTTAGTTTATATATTTTTTAGATGGAAAAATGCAGTTTTACAGATAATGGACTTGAAACTTTCAAATGAAAGATTGGTATCAAAGAGCACACCCAGGTTCCTAACTGACGACGAGGACATGACTGCGCAGCCATCAAGTGTTAAACAGTATTCTAGGTTAGGTTAATAGGTTATTCTAGTTTTTGTCCAATTATTAAAATCTCAGTTTTTTTCAGAATTAAGTAGTTGGAAATTGCTAGACATCCAGTTTTTACATCAGCTATGGCTGATTCACAAGAATCCAGAGATAAAGATGTTTCTCCGTGATGCAGGTACTTTCAACAAACACTGTTAAATATTGTGTTACATCACAGAAAAAGATCAGTTTTTGACTGACCCCCCCCCCCCCCCCTACAGATCACATAAACAGTTTACAGACTGTTTATTGTTTCTTTTTTTACAAACAGTTTAATTTTTGCCTATTGTCATTTTTGTTTTAAAACTAACATGACATATTCAATAAAAAGATAATAAATTTTACTCAAAGTGCTTTTGGATGAAAGATGAATGTGTTTATATTAATATGGTTCCTCTAATTAAGAGTGAACACAGTAATCTAAAGGATTAAACTGAATCTGTTTTCTGTTCCAGTTCAGTCCAGCAGAAGAGCTCAAACCCAGAGTCCAGCTGTGTGTCTATGAAGAGTAATGCCTCTATGGATCATCTAATAGAGTTTAAGAGTCGAGACAAACATCCTAATCTCAGGTATATGATTTCTATAAAATGTATACTTATAGTATTGTTGATTTAAAAGCAAACTTAATCAGTCAGTCTAATACTAGCAATGACATCAAGTAAATGTAAACTGAGATTTTTTACACCTTTATATAATTTTAAGTCAAGTCACCTTTATTTATATAGCGTTTTTAAAAAACAGATTGTGTCAAAGCGGCTTCACAGTGATAGAATTAAAAGTTGTTCCTAGAAGGAAATTGCATCATCGTCCACCTTAGGTAAGGCAGATCAATAATATTGTTGAATATGAAATATCTCCAACTAAGCAAGCCAAAAGCCAAGGCAACAGTGGCAAGGAACCAAAGCTCCATCAGTGACAGAATGGAGAAAAAACCTTGGGAGAAACCAGGCTCAGTCGGAGGGCCATTTTCTTCTCTGCCAATGAATGAACAGTGTATGATTATGATTCGGGCAGCATTACAGGTCAGAAGTGAGATTGGATCTGAATATTCAGAGTATTTATCCATTTCCATCTGGTTGGAAGTCGGAGTCATCACGCCGGTATGGAGACGAGTTGTTGAGGATCAGTGCTGATGGCTGTCATGTCAATGGAGCCTTCACAGGGCTGATGAGGGCTTCATCAGATCTGGATATGGCCTGGATCTGGCGGCCTGTGGTAAACCTCTGGATAAACAGAGAGACTAATATTAGCATAGACACCATCATCCTTATGATGTACCAAATACATCAGGATTTATGGGAAGTGTTCCCGGTTCCAGCTGATCTAAACTATGCAGCCTAACATTCAATTTTAGAAGTCTATAATGTGTTATGTGTATGCTAGGTCAAAGAGATGTGTTTTTAGTCTAGATTTGTACTGAAAGAGTGTGTCTGCTTCCTGGACCATGTTAGGAAGATTGTTCCAAAGTTTTGGTGCTAAATTAGCCTGGGTTTCCCCATACTGCCTTACCGCAGCGCGATTCAATTCACGCTGAAAGGCAGTCTGGATACCATGGCCAGATTTTTCGCCTCATTTAGGGAACCAATCACAGAACGGGGAGGGAGCAGCTTGACGATGACGACATCTATGTGACACACGGAAACAGTTTGTTTATATCGATTTAACATGGCTGAAGATGCGAAGCTACTCTTTGATAAAAAACTTAACGTCATTGTTTACAAAAAAGATCTTTCCCATCATCTTCTTCCTTGTCTAATTTCTGTCGCTCTACATACGTCATCTGGTATAATCGAAACGATTGGCTATGAGCTACGTACAGGCATATTTGATAGACATTCTTAGCACCCAATAAACTGCGACGGGCATTCTGAAACCACGCCTCAAATATGAGAAATTGCGCATGTGGTTCCCAGACCCAATTCTCAACGAGAATGGGTCTGGCGTTAGCCAGGCTAGTGCTAAATAGGAAAAGGATCTACCGCCAGCAGTCGATTTTGATATTCTAGGTATTATCAACTGGCCAGAATTTTGAGATCGCAGTAGACGTGCAGGACTATAATGCGTTAAGAGCTCGCTCAAGTACTGGGGAGCTAAACCATTTAGTGCTTTGTAAGTAATCAGCAATATTTTAGAATTTATACGATGTTTAATAGGCAGCCAATGCAGTGTTGACAGAACCGGGCTAATATGGTCATACTTCCTGGTTCTGGTAAGAACTCTTGCGGCTGCGTTTTGGACCAGCTGTAGTTTGTTTGTTAAGCGTGCAGGGCAAACACCCATAATAGCATTACAATAATCTAGCCTTGAGGTCATGAACGCATGAACTAATTGTTCTGCGTTTTTCATTGAGAACATATGACTTAGTTTATATATATTTTTAGATGGAAAAAATGTGGTTTTAATGATAATGGACTTGAGACTTTCAAATGAAAGATTGGTATCAAAGAGCACACCCAGGTTCCTAACTGACGACGAGGACTTGACTGCGCAGCCATCAAGTGTTAAACAGTATTCTAGGTTAGGTTAATAGTGTCACGAACTGCTCCGAGACTTGGAGGTGAAGATCCAAATGCAGCTTTAATATAGAATGGTCGTACAGGCAGGGTCAAGAATCAGCAGACAGGACAATGGAGAATACACAGAGAGAATCCAAGAAACAGGCAGAGGTCAGGGCAGGCAGCAATAATCAGAGTCCAAGAACAATCCAAAGTCAAAAACAGAAACAAAACACGGGAAAACGCTCGGAAATGCAGACACGCAGTACAACAAGACTTCGCGGTGAGTGAATGAATGAACATGATATAAATAGACTGAGACTAGCAGGACAACAAGACACAGGTGAATGCAATCAGTGACAATGAGGTACAGGTGAATGTGATCAGTGTGAATGAGTCCAGGCAGTGAGTATGGGAAATGTAGTTTGTGAGGAAGTGATCATAGTTATTTGTGGAGCGCCCTCTGGTGGCTCTCGAGGGCACTCCAGCTGGTGATCGTTACATAGCCCCCACCCAATGAGCGGCTTCCAGACGCTCCAAAACTGTCCAGGTGGGTGGTGGCATGGAGGCGGATCCGGGGGCGGGATGGAGGGCCAGGTCTGTGGAGCGGAAGAGGACCTGGAGACTGCGGTGGAGCAGGCTGTGGAGGCGGCCAGGGCGGAGCAGGCTGTGGAGGCGGCCAGGGCGGAGCAGGCTGTGCAGGCGGCCAGGGCGGAGCAGGCTGTGCAGGCGGCCAGGGCGGAGCAGGCTGTGCAGGCGGCCAGGGCGGAGCAGGCTGTGCAGGCGGCCAGGGCGGAGCAGGCTGTGCAGGCGGCCAGGGCGGAGCAGGCTGTGCAGGCGGCCAGGGCGGAGCAGGCTGTGCAGGCGGCCAGGGCGGAGCAGGCTGTGCAGGCGGCCAGGGCGGAGCAGGCTGTGCAGGCGACCAGGGTGGAGGCGATCCTTCAGGCGGGCAGGGAGGAGGCGTACTTGGCGGATCCAGCGGTTCAGGAACATGAACGGGCTCAGGGGATGCGGTGGCCATCTTGTCCGAAGACACATGCGTGGAGTCGGCCATCTTGTCCGAAGACACAGGCGTGGAGTCGGCCATCTTGTCCGAAGACACAGGCGTGGAGTCGGCCATCTTGTCCGAAGACACAGGCGTGGAGTCGGCCATCTTGTCCGAAGACACTGGCGTGGAGTCGGCCATCTTGTCCGAAGGCTCAGGATCAGCCTCAGGCTCGGCAGGACGAGACTCTGGCCAGGCGGACGTGACGTGAGGCTCAGTCTCTGGATCGGCAGAAGCGACGTGAAGCTCAGTCTCTCGATGTGCGGACGTGACGTGAAGCACAGTCTCTGGCTGTGCGGACGTGACGTGGACAGTCTCTGGCTGGACGTGGCTGACGTGGACAGTCTCTGGCTGGACGTGGCTGACGTGGAGCTCTGGCTGGACGTGGCTGACGTGGAGCTCTGGCTGGACGTGGCTGTCGTGGAGCTCTGGCTGAACGTGGCTGACGTGGATCTCTGGCTGGACGGTCTCTGGCTGGACGGTCTCTGGCTGGACGGTCTCTGGCTGGACGGTCTCTGGCTGGACGGTCTCTGGCTGGACGGTCTCTGGCTGGACGGTCTCTGGCTGGGGATACTGTGGGCTCACGGAGCTCCTCCTCCACCACGCCCACAGTAAACGATGAGCCACTCAACAAAAGGGCCAGATCAATATAGTGCTCTAAAGTCCAGTGAGGATCATGTAAGGGCATGAATGAACTGAGCGGTTCAGATAGTCCTCCCCGAAAAAAGATCATTAGGCATTCTGTGTTCATTGAGGTGAGATGTGCCAGTTTGATGAACTCTTCGACATACTTCTCAATCGGCCTATTCTCCTGACGGAGACGCAGGATTTGTACATCTGGATGCATGTTAGGCATGGCTGCTGGATCTCGGTGAGGCGAAGTCTTCTGTCACGAACTGCTCCGAGACTTGGAGGTGAAGATCCAAATGCAGCTTTAATATAGAATGGTCGTACAGGCAGGGTCAAGAATCAGCAGACAGGACAATGGAGAATACACAGAGAGAATCCAAACCGTTTGAAAATCGGTAGAAAATTTAGCAAGTTATGGTTATTTAAAAAGTACATGCACCATTAAAACACAATGTTACGAGTGAGCGAGCGGCCTGTGACAAGATGGCCGCCATGTGCTGACGTCGACCTCCATTGGCCAGCAGCGCGGACGAGACATCTAGCCTTTATTATGGATAACTATTGCTGCGTAGAGTTTCCCATGTTTTGTGTTTATCTTGTTTTGTAATAAATTGCGTTTGGGTTCTTACCTCAACTTGCCTCCAGTGGACTTAATCGTCACACTCATATTAATATGAAACTCTGGAGGATATTTTACCTGATTGTTTGATTGATATGAAAAAGTTAATAAAGGGAAATCGTTCTTTCCCTTCAAAGTTTCTTTTGTGTTTGGTGATGTTTGTGATTCTTCAGAAGTTTAACAGCATGTGTAAACGTATGACTGAGCTTGAGTTAACACAGTCACATGATCCTTCTCACACACTCAAGATATGTTCAGCTAAATTATGAATGTTTAATTCAATCATTTAATTTAGTGTCTGAATGCTTATTCATTCAGAGTCTGTGGGATGAGTCAAACTCATCAGATTCTCCTGCATCTTCATCATGGCTGATTCACAAGGATCCAGAGATGGAGATTTTTCTCCAGGATGCAGGTAATTTCAACAAACACTGTTAAATATTGTGAGATATCACAGAAAAAGATCAATTTTTGACACAAAGTGCTTTTGGATGAAAGATGAATGTTTATATTAATATGGTTCCTCTAATAAAGAGTGAACACAGTAATCTAAAGGATTAAACTGAATCTGTTCTCTGTTCCAGTTCTGTCCAGCAGAAGAGCTCAAACCCAGAGTCCAGCTGTGTGTCTATGAAGAGTAATGCCTCTATGGATCATCTAATAGAGTTTAAGAGTGGAGACAAATGTCCTAATCTCAGGTATATGATTTCTATAAAATGTATACTTATAGTATTGTTGATTTAAAAGCAAACTTAATCAGTCAGTCTAATACTAGCAATGACATCAAGTAAATGTAAACTGAGATTTTTTACACCTTTATATATTTTCAAGTCAAGTCACCTTTATTTATATAGCGTTTTTTTACAAAACAGATTGTATCAAAGCGGCTTCACAGTGATATAATTAAAAGTTGTTCCTAGAAGGAAATTGCATCATCGTCCACCTTAGGTAAGGCAGATCAATAATGTTGTTGAATATGAAATATCTCCAACTAAGCAAGCCAAAAGCCAAGGCAACAGTGGCAAGGAACCAAAGCTCCATCAGTGACAGAATGGAGAAAAAACCTTGGGAGAAACCAGGCTCAGTCGGAGGGCCATTTTCTTCTCTGCCAATGAATGAACAGTGTATGATTATGATTCGGGCAGCATTACAGGTCAGAAGTGAGATTGGATCAGAATATTCAGAGTATTTATCCATTTCCATCTGGTTGGAAGTCGGAGTCATCACGCCGGTATGGAGACGAGTTGTTGAGGATCAGTGCTGATGGCTGTCATGTCAATAGAGCCTTCACAGGGCTGATGAGGGCTTCATCAGATCTGGATATGGCCTGGATCTGGCGGACTGTGGTAAACCTCTGGATAAACAGAGAGACTAATATTAGCATAGACACCATCATCCTTATGATGTACCAAATACATCAGGATTTATGGGAAGTGTTCCCGGTTCCAGCTGATCTAAACTATGCAGCCTAACATTGAATTTTAGAAGTCTATAATGTGTTATGTGTATGCTAGGTCAAAGAGATGTGTTTTTAGTCTAGATTTGTACTGAAAGAGTGTGTCTGCTTCCTGGACCATGTTAGGAAGATTGTTCCAAAGTTTTGGTGCTAAATAGGAAAAGGATCTACCGCCAGCAGTCGATTTTGATATTCTAGGTATTATCAACTGGTCAGAATTTTGAGATCGCAGTAGACGTGCAGGACTATAATGCGTTAAGAGCTCGCTCAAGTACTGGGGAGCTAAACCATTTAGTGCTTTGTAAGTAATCAGC
This sequence comes from Chrosomus eos, assembly GCA_036326025.1. Classification (NCBI taxonomy): domain Eukaryota; kingdom Metazoa; phylum Chordata; class Actinopteri; order Cypriniformes; family Leuciscidae; genus Chrosomus; species Chrosomus eos. Next base: position 44,303,075 of record CM070825.1, read on the forward strand.
AATATTTTAGAATTTATACGATGTTTAATAGGCAGCCAATGCAGTGTTGACAGAACCGGGCTAATATGGTCATACTTCCTGGTTCTGGTAAGAACTCTAGCGGCTGCGTTTTGAACTAGCTGTAGTTTGTTTATTAAGCGTGCAGGGCAACCACCCAGTAGAGCATTACAATAATCTAGCCTTGAGGTCATGAACGCATGAACTAATTGTTCTGCATTTTTCATTGAGAACATATGACTTAGTTTATATATATTTTTAGATGGAAAAATGCAGTTTTACAGATAATGGACTTGAAACTTTCAAATGAAAGATTGGTATCAAAGAGCACACCCAGGTTCCTAACTGACGACGAGGACATGACTGCGCAGCCATCAAGTGTTAAACAGTATTCTAGGTTAGGTTAATAGGTTATTCTAGTTTTTGTCCAATTATTAAAATCTCAGTTTTTTTCAGAATTAAGTAGTTGGAAATTGCTAGACATCCAGTTTTTACATCAGCTATGGCTGATTCACAAGAATCCAGAGATAAAGATGTTTCTCCGTGATGCAGGTACTTTCAACAAACACTGTTAAATATTGTGTTACATCACAGAAAAAGATCAGTTTTTGACTGACCCCCCCCCCCCCCCCCTACAGATCACATAAACAGTTTACAGACTGTTTATTGTTTCTTTTTTTACAAACAGTTTAATTTTTGCCTATTGTCATTTTTGTTTTAAAACTAACATGACATATTCAATAAAAAGATAATAAATTTTACTCAAAGTGCTTTTGGATGAAAGATGAATGTGTTTATATTAATATGGTTCCTCTAATTAAGAGTGAACACAGTAATCTAAAGGATTAAACTGAATCTGTTTTCTGTTCCAGTTCAGTCCAGCAGAAGAGCTCAAACCCAGAGTCCAGCTGTGTGTCTATGAAGAGTAATGCCTCTATGGATCATCTAATAGAGTTTAAGAGTCGAGACAAACATCCTAATCTCAGGTATATGATTTCTATAAAATGTATACTTATAGTATTGTTGATTTAAAAGCAAACTTAATCAGTCAGTCTAATACTAGCAATGACATCAAGTAAATGTAAACTGAGATTTTTTACACCTTTATATAATTTTAAGTCAAGTCACCTTTATTTATATAGCGTTTTTAAAAAACAGATTGTGTCAAAGCGGCTTCACAGTGATAGAATTAAAAGTTGTTCCTAGAAGGAAATTGCATCATCGTCCACCTTAGGTAAGGCAGATCAATAATATTGTTGAATATGAAATATCTCCAACTAAGCAAGCCAAAAGCCAAGGCAACAGTGGCAAGGAACCAAAGCTCCATCAGTGACATAATGGAGAAAAAACCTTGGGAGAAACCAGGCTCAGTCGGAGGGCCATTTTCTTCTCTGCCAATGAATGAACAGTGTATGATTATGATTCGGGCAGCATTACAGGTCAGAAGTGAGATTGGATCTGAATATTCAGAGTATTTATCCATTTCCATCTGGTTGGAAGTCGGAGTCATCACGCCGGTATGGAGACGAGTTGTTGAGGATCAGTGCTGATGGCTGTCATGTCAATGGAGCCTTCACAGGGCTGATGAGGGCTTCATCAGATCTGGATATGGCCTGGATCTGGCGGCCTGTGGTAAACCTCTGGATAAACAGAGAGACTAATATTAGCATAGACACCATCATCCTTATGATGTACCAAATACATCAGGATTTATGGGAAGTGTTCCCGGTTCCAGCTGATCTAAACTATGCAGCCTAACATTCAATTTTAGAAGTCTATAATGTGTTATGTGTATGCTAGGTCAAAGAGATGTGTTTTTAGTCTAGATTTGTACTGAAAGAGTGTGTCTGCTTCCTGGACCATGTTAGGAAGATTGTTCCAAAGTTTTGGTGCTAAATTAGCCTGGGTTTCCCCATACTGCCTTACCGCAGCGCGATTCAATTCACGCTGAAAGGCAGTCTGGATACCATGGCCAGATTTTTCGCCTCATTTAGGGAACCAATCACAGAACGGGGAGGGAGCAGCTTGACGATGACGACATCTATGTGACACACGGAAACAGTTTGTTTATATCGATTTAACATGGCTGAAGATGCGAAGCTACTCTTTGATAAAAAACTTAACGTCATTGTTTACAAAAAAGATCTTTCCCATCATCTTCTTCCTTGTCTAATTTCTGTCGCTCTACATACGTCATCTGGTATAATCGAAACGATTGGCTATGAGCTACGTACAGGCATATTTGATAGACATTCTTAGCACCCAATAAACTGCGACGGGCATTCTGAAACCACGCCTCAAATATGAGAAATTGCGCATGTGGTTCCCAGACCCAATTCTCAACGAGAATGGGTCTGGCGTTAGCCAGGCTAGTGCTAAATAGGAAAAGGATCTACCGCCAGCAGTCGATTTTGATATTCTAGGTATTATCAACTGGCCAGAATTTTGAGATCGCAGTAGACGTGCAGGACTATAATGCGTTAAGAGCTCGCTCAAGTACTGGGGAGCTAAACCATTTAGTGCTTTGTAAGTAATCAGCAATATTTTAGAATTTATACGATGTTTAATAGGCAGCCAATGCAGTGTTGACAGAACCGGGCTAATATGGTCATACTTCCTGGTTCTGGTAAGAACTCTTGCGGCTGCGTTTTGGACCAGCTGTAGTTTGTTTGTTAAGCGTGCAGGGCAAACACCCATAATAGCATTACAATAATCTAGCCTTGAGGTCATGAACGCATGAACTAATTGTTCTGCGTTTTTCATTGAGAACATATGACTTAGTTTATATATATTTTTAGATGGAAAAAATGTGGTTTTAATGATAATGGACTTGAGACTTTCAAATGAAAGATTGGTATCAAAGAGCACACCCAGGTTCCTAACTGACGACGAGGACTTGACTGCGCAGCCATCAAGTGTTAAACAGTATTCTAGGTTAGGTTAATAGTGTCACGAACTGCTCCGAGACTTGGAGGTGAAGATCCAAATGCAGCTTTAATATAGAATGGTCGTACAGGCAGGGTCAAGAATCAGCAGACAGGACAATGGAGAATACACAGAGAGAGTCCAAGAAACAGGCAGAGGTCAGGGCAGGCAGCAATAATCAGAGTCCAAGAACAATCCAAAGTCAAAAACAGAAACAAAACACGGGAAAACGCTCGGAAATGCAGACACGCAGTACAACAAGACTTCGCGGTGAGTGAATGAATGAACATGATATAAATAGACTGAGACTAGCAGGACAACAAGACACAGGTGAATGCAATCAGTGACAATGAGGTACAGGTGAATGTGATCAGTGTGAATGAGTCCAGGCAGTGAGTATGGGAAATGTAGTTTGTGAGGAAGTGATCATAGTTATTTGTGGAGCGCCCTCTGGTGGCTCTCGAGGGCACTCCAGCTGGTGATCGTTACATAGCCCCCACCCAATGAGCGGCTTCCAGACGCTCCAAAACTGTCCAGGTGGGTGGTGGCATGGAGGCGGATCCGGGGGCGGGATGGAGGGCCAGGTCTGTGGAGCGGAAGAGGACCTGGAGACTGCGGTGGAGCAGGCTGTGGAGGCGGCCAGGGCGGAGCAGGCTGTGGAGGCGGCCAGGGCGGAGCAGGCTGTGCAGGCGGCCAGGGCGGAGCAGGCTGTGCAGGCGGCCAGGGCGGAGCAGGCTGTGCAGGCGGCCAGGGCGGAGCAGGCTGTGCAGGCGGCCAGGGCGGAGCAGGCTGTGCAGGCGGCCAGGGCGGAGCAGGCTGTGCAGGCGGCCAGGGCGGAGCAGGCTGTGCAGGCGGCCAGGGCGGAGCAGGCTGTGCAGGCGGCCAGGGCGGAGCAGGCTGTGCAGGCGACCAGGGTGGAGGCGATCCTTCAGGCGGGCAGGGAGGAGGCGTACTTGGCGGATCCAGCGGTTCAGGAACATGAACGGGCTCAGGGGATGCGGTGGCCATCTTGTCCGAAGACACATGCGTGGAGTCGGCCATCTTGTCCGAAGACACAGGCGTGGAGTCGGCCATCTTGTCCGAAGACACAGGCGTGGAGTCGGCCATCTTGTCCGAAGACACAGGCGTGGAGTCGGCCATCTTGTCCGAAGACACTGGCGTGGAGTCGGCCATCTTGTCCGAAGGCTCAGGATCAGCCTCAGGCTCGGCAGGACGAGACTCTGGCCAGGCGGACGTGACGTGAGGCTCAGTCTCTGGATCGGCAGAAGCGACGTGAAGCTCAGTCTCTCGATGTGCGGACGTGACGTGAAGCACAGTCTCTGGCTGTGCGGACGTGACGTGGACAGTCTCTGGCTGGACGTGGCTGACGTGGACAGTCTCTGGCTGGACGTGGCTGACGTGGAGCTCTGGCTGGACGTGGCTGACGTGGAGCTCTGGCTGGACGTGGCTGTCGTGGAGCTCTGGCTGAACGTGGCTGACGTGGATCTCTGGCTGGACGGTCTCTGGCTGGACGGTCTCTGGCTGGACGGTCTCTGGCTGGACGGTCTCTGGCTGGACGGTCTCTGGCTGGACGGTCTCTGGCTGGACGGTCTCTGGCTGGGGATACTGTGGGCTCACGGAGCTCCTCCTCCACCACGCCCACAGTAAACGATGAGCCACTCAACAAAAGGGCCAGATCAATATAGTGCTCTAAAGTCCAGTGAGGATCATGTAAGGGCATGAATGAACTGAGCGGTTCAGATAGTCCTCCCCGAAAAAAGATCATTAGGCATTCTGTGTTCATTGAGGTGAGATGTGCCAGTTTGATGAACTCTTCGACATACTTCTCAATCGGCCTATTCTCCTGACGGAGACGCAGGATTTGTACATCTGGATGCATGTTAGGCATGGCTGCTGGATCTCGGTGAGGCGAAGTCTTCTGTCACGAACTGCTCCGAGACTTGGAGGTGAAGATCCAAATGCAGCTTTAATATAGAATGGTCGTACAGGCAGGGTCAAGAATCAGCAGACAGGACAATGGAGAATACACAGAGAGAATCCAAGAAACAGGCAGAGGTCAGGGCAGGCAGCAATAATCAGAGTCCAAGAACAATCCAAAGTCAAAAACAGAAACAAAACACGGGAAAACGCTCGGAAATGCAGACACACAGTACAACAAGACTTCGCGGTGAGTGAATGAATGAACATGATATAAATAGACTGAGACTAGCAGGACAACAAGACACAGGTGAATGCAATCAGTGACAATGAGGTACAGGTGAATGTGATCAGTGTGAATGAGTCCAGGCAGTGAGTATGGGAAATGTAGTTTGTGAGGAAGTGATCATAGTTATTTGTCGAGCGCCCTCTGGTGGCTCTCGAGGGCACTCCAGCTGGTGATCGTTACAAATAGGTTATTCTAGTTTTTGTCCAATTATTAGAATCTCAGTTTTTTTTCAGAATTAAGTAGTTGGAAATTGCTAGACATCCAGTTTTTACATCAGCTATGGCTGATTCACAAGAATCCAGAGATAAAGATTTTTCTCCAGGATGCAGGTACTTTCAACAAACACTGTTAAATATTGTGTTACATCACCCCAGCCCCCCCCCCCCCCCTACAGATCACATAAACAGTTTACAGACTGTTTATTGTTTCTTTTTTTACAAACAGTTTAATTTTTGCCTATTGTCATTTTGTTTTAAAACTAACATGAAATATTCAATAAAAATATCATAAATTTTACTCAAAGTGCTTTTGGATGAAAGATGAATGTGTTTACATTAATATGGTTCCTCTAATAAAGAGTGAACACAGTAATCTAAAGGATTAAACTGAATCTGTTTTCTGTTCCAGTTCAGTCCAGCAGAAGAGCTCAAACCCAGAGTCCAGCTGTGTGTCTATGAAGAGTAATGCCTCTATGGATCATCTAATAGAGTTTAAGAGTGGAGACAAATGTCCTAATCTCAGGTATATACTTTCTATAAAATGTATACTAATAGTATTGTTGATTTAGAAGCAAAATGAATCAAAGTCAGTCATTTAGTCAGTCTAATACTAGCAATGACATCAATTAAATGTAAGCTGAGATTTTTTCCACCTTTATGTAATTTCAAGTCAAGTCAACTTTATTTATGCTTTTTTTTATGCACAATGCTTTTTACAAAACAGATTGTATCAAAGCAGCTTCACAGTGATAAAATTAAAAAAATACAACAAAGTTGTTTCTAGAAGAAAATAGTGTCATCGTCCACCTTAAAGATACAATATGTAAATGTTTTGGCCACAAGAGGGCGCAGTTTCCAACAATAACAAAGGCGTATGTTTATGACGCAGTGACGAGCTGAATGATGGGACTTGCTGTCAAGCTGATGGATCTTATAATGTTTATGGATGAGTGAAAACACTCATGTTTTTTAACATTACAGTGGTATGAAGCTAGCCTGGTTCAACCAGACTCTCGTACATTTCATTTGTACAGAGAGTCTGGCCTCGCTCCATTGAGAAACACCTTGTAGGCGGGTTCGCTGTTCAAGTTCAAAACTATTGGATCTGCCCAGAGTCACTCAGGATCTGTCATAGCCAATCGCTAACGTGTGGTCCTGACGTATGTCATGCGCCGAAACCAGTCGGAAACAAGTCCGAATAATCAGAGGATTATGTTTACAATAGGATGTCTGTCAACGAGAGCTGCAGGATTTGTTCCTCTAGGAACAATTATTAATTCGAAATGTATATTTGACGCTAAGGACAGTGATGTATTCATTCAACGGTCGAAGCTGGGTCTAATCATTAAAAATACACCGCTGCGGTCGTTTCGGATCTGCCGCAAATGCTGTACAGTGAATGATCTGTCTCTATCTGCAGATGTGTAATAAACAACAATTTTTCATATTATGTCTTATTGTTTCTTAATTATCTTAATTAATTATGGTCTTCAAAGTATGTGTTTTCACATTTTTATTAAAAAAGAAATACAACAAATTTTTATGATTTACAATATGTAAAACTGACACACCAACCATGGTCCGGCTCAAAGTGTTCTATTTAGCTCAAATTTAGTGATTCTTGTGATACTGACATGACTCCTGAGTGCATCTTCAACAACAGTTTAGCAGCTAGTACTCGGGGCTTCCGAACACAAGGCTAAATCGTCCGTCCAAAATGTCACGGTCATCGTGCACGGCGAGCTGCCCAGCACGAACTCCTAACTTTTCTGCCTCCTTCACTTGGTCCTCCATTAGTGCAACAAGAGCGGAGACGACAACAACTATCGGCTTTGCATCGCTATCGTTCGCCTTAGCTAACGTTAACTCATTCACCACTAGCGGAGTGAGCTGGAAAATCAAACTTTTCCCGAATCCCGTGGGGAGGAGGGCCACAACATCATGGCCAGCGACAAAACTTGGCAAACATTGTTCTTGCTCCGGCTTTAAATTCTGCATATTCGGCAGTTTTCCAACAACAGACCGAATAGCTTTTCTCACGTCTTTCTCCGCTGCCATTACTGAACTCAAACTGACGCTACATCAACGTCAACGTTCTCAGCCACTCCCTCTATTCGCTGATTGGTCCTACAAAAAATTGATTTCTGGAAACCAAAGTCTACAGCACAATCCCAGACGTAGTACTGAAGGAAAATGAAATTGAGCGGAAGTGCGTAGGAGGGCGGAGCCAGGCTAGTATGAAGCAGGTCGCGATTGCTAAAGAGACAGATATCACACGCGAGTCCCGCAGATATAAAGGAATAAGGACATTTAATTCTACAGAACTACCCGCAAGTACTGGATTACTCACACAGGTCAGTTTATTAGACGAATTAAACTTGTGAGGGAACGCAGCGCTGTTTCACTTGGTCTAACGTTACACTATCACACTAAACGGCATTTAAATGTGTGTTGAAAGTTATAATGTTATTCTACGTGTTAGTTTGTTTTCTATACGAAACTAGCAGCTAACTTAGATCAAGATTAGAAAAACGTACTGACGTACATGTCATCATGTTGAGCTAACGTTAACATTGATTTGTTTTATGTACATTTGCTCACCTGTCTAATAAAGCTGTCAAGTCGTGACTCGTGAAGCTCTGTCGAGTCCAAGTTAGTCGTGGACGTGGAGCTCTCGGCATCTCAAAAACGCCACGCTGATATTGATCCTCCTTTTAGTTCTTCTTGTTTGTCCCAAAGTCTGCTTGCCATGGTTTATGTTTGAACGAAACAAGAACTTTGTGCCGCTAAACGTCACGCATTACGCAGTTGTCCATGTCTGTCGCCATGGTTACATCATGGCTATGGAAGTTTGAGCGGAAACCGAGGATAGCGCGGACATAGACATGGGACTTTCAAATTATCAAATTAATTAGTCATCCAGTTTTTTACATCAGCTATGCATTCCGTTAATTTTGTGAATTGGTCAATTTCGTCAGGGCGTGAAGAAATATAGAGCTGAGTATCATCAGCATAACAGGGAAAACTAATGCCATGCTTCCTATTGATATTTCAATTCAATTAAACTTTATGTGCCATGTATACAGATACTAGGAATTTGATTTGGTCTTCTCCATGCAGGCAACACACAGTAAAACAGAAAGACAAGAAAACAAGGACAAAAACACAATACAAGGACAAACAAAGACATTATGAGCAATAAGTTCATATAAATGTAAATAGTGTTGTGTTAAAAAACAGAGTGCAATGTATTCCAGGTTTAAGAGTCATTTAGGAGGGCTATTGCTTGGGGGAAAAACTGTGGTGGTGGCAAGATGTTTTGGGCAAAATGGCCCTGTACCACTTTCCAGAGGGGAGAAGATTAAACAGACTATTGGCAGGATGAGAGGGGTCGGCCGCAATCTTCACAGCTTTGTTAATGGACCTTGAACGGTGCAAGTCCATGATGAAGGGCAGGGGGCAGCCGATGATTCGCTCTGCTGCCCGGACGACTCTTTGTAGCCTAGCTTTTGCACTGGCTGACGCAGAGGCAAACCAGACCGTGAGGGAGGATGTTAGCACACCCTTAATGACCGCTCTGTAGAATTGTACCATAGTGGGGGGACTGAGCAGAAAACCTTTCAGGCGGCAGAGGAAGAACAGGTGCTGGAGGAAGAACAGGCGCTGCTGGCCTTTCTTCACTAGTTGGGAAATGTTATTGTCCCATTTGAGTGTGTTAGTGATGGTTGTGCCCAGGAACTTAAAGTGCTCTACCACAGTCCCAGATGAGTTGTTAATGACCAGAGGAGGATGAATCAAGGGGTTTTTGTGGAAGTCCACTATCATCTCCACTGTTTTATTGATGTTAAGCTCCAAGTTACTGACTGCTCACCAGGACTCCAGGAGACTGACCTCTCTGCGGTAGGCTGACTCATCGTTGTTGGAGATGAGGCCTATTATGGTGGTGTCATCTGCATATTTGATGGTTTTGACAGAAGGTTCTCCAGAGGTGCAATCATTGGTGTACAGTGAGAATAGCAAGGGGGACAGCACACAACCCTGGGGGGAACTGGTGTTGACTGTGCGGGCTGTGAGAGATGTAGGCCCAGCCTGACATACTGAGTCCTGTTGGTGAGGAAGTCTGTAATCCATGAGCAGGGAGGGGGTGAATGTTCAGATGGGTCAGTTTGCTGTGGAGGAGGCGGGGGATGGTTGTGTTAAAGGCAGAGCTGTAATCCAAAAACAGGAGTCTTGCGTAGTTGTTTCAATTGTCCAGGTGTCGTAGAATGAAGTGAAGTGCAATGTTGATTGCATCGTCAACTGAACGGTTGGGTCTATATGCAAATTAAAGGGGGTCCATGAGGTGGTCGGTAGAAGCTTTGAGATAAGAGAGAACCAAGCGTTCAAATGCTTTCATGACTACAGAGGTGAGGGCGACCGGTCTGAAGTCATTCAAGCAGGTGATCTTCGGCTTTTTCGGCACCGGAATGATGACAGCAGATTTAAAGCATGCAGTTACACTGCATAGTTCTAATGACTGATTAAAAATGTCTGTAAACACTGGGGTCGGCTAGCTGGCACAGTGCTTGAGGAAGTCAGGTGACTCCATGTCTGATCCACACGCTTTCCTGATGTTCTGAGCTTTGAACAGCCTCCGAACCTCATGCTCCGTGATGACCAGTGGAGCAGGTGAGGTGGTGGCAGGGGATGGAGGGGCAGGGGGGATGGAGTGGGGGGACCCACGCGGGGCTTCGAACCTAGTGTAAAACACATTGAACTTCTCTGGTAGATATGGATCGGTGGAGGCTGGTGGGGGGTGCTTTTTGTAGCCCGTGGCAGATTATAGGCCCTTCCAGACTGCTCTGATGTTCTTATCGCCGACCTGTTGTTCAATCCTTATACAGCCTCTTAGCATGCTGAATGGCTTTGCTGAGTGCATATTTGGCCTTGATGTAAGCAGCCTTGTCTCTACTCCTGTGGGCCGCCTCCTTCTCTTTCCTCCGTAGCCTTACTTCCTTATTGAACCATGGCTTACTATTCCTATAAATGACAATAGATTGTCTGGGAATGCAAAGTTCCTCACAGAAGTAAATGTAGGACGAGCATGTGTCTACATACTCATCAAAGTTATTGCATGCCAATTTAATAGTTTCCCAGTCTGTAATATCAAAGCAGGCCTGTAGTGTTTCAATTGCAGTGGCTGACCATTTCTGTACAGCCCTCTTGATCGTTTTTTGTTTTTTGAGTAGAGACCGGTATGTGGGGATGAGTTTAATCACAGCATGATCGCCATTGCCTAGTGGTGCACGCGCACAAGCACAATATGCCTCTTTGATGGAAGAATAGCAATGAGTCCGTTCTCCCCTGGTGGCACAGCGCACCAACTGATGGTATTTCGGAAGTTCAGATCTCAGATCAGTGTGGTTGAAATCACCAACTAAGGGTATCTCCTACCTGATATCTCCTAAGGGTAGCATGTACAGAGTGAACAGCAACTGAGTTGCCTTGCCTAGTACTGAGCCTTGTGGTATACCATACTGAACTTTTGATTGATAAGACATCTCTTAATTTACTGCTACAAACTGATAATGGTCAAATAATAATAATAATAATATTTAATAATAATAAGTAGGATTTAAACCATGCTAGTGCAATTCCACTAATGCCAACATCATTTTTGAGTCTATTTAATAGAATGTTGTGGTTGATAGTTTGAAATGCAGCACTAAGATCGAGTAGCACTAATAGAGAGAAACAACCATGATCGGATGATAAGAGCAAATCATTTGTGACTCTAATGAGATCTGTCTCAGTATTATGGTACAGTCGAAATCCTGATTGAAAATCCTCGCAGATATCATTTCTTTCTAAAAAGGAACACAGTTGTGAGGATACTGCTTTTTCTAGTATCTTTGACAGAAAAGGTAGATTTGAGATTGGCCTGTAATTGACTAATTCTGTAGGATCAAATTGTGTTTTTTTTTAACAAGCGGTTTAATCATAGCCAGCTTAAAGGTTTTTGGGACGTATCCTAGAGACAAAGACGAATTAATGATATTTAGAAGAGGATCTATGACCTCTGGAAGCATCTCTTTCAGTAGTTCAGTCAGTATAGGGTCTAACATACATGTTGTTGATTTAGATTCTTATTCTTCCTGTTCCTGTCCTATAGCAATGAATCAATAAAATGTTTTGTCAGGGAGACTACAATGCACTGCCTGATTCAATACTGTAGTAGACGGTTGCATAGTTATAATTTTCTCCCATCTTGTAAGTAAATAAAGTCATTACTGCTGTGCTGCTTGGAAACGTCTGGGCTTGAAGCTTTATTTTTTGTTAGTTTAGACACTTTTTCAAAGAAATACCTAGGGTTTTGTTTATTTTCTTCTAATAGGGTTGAAAAATAAGCAGATCTAGCCGTTTTTAAGCCCTCTCTGTATGCAATCGTGCTTTCTTTCCATAAAATGCGAAATACCTCTAGTTTAGTTTTCTTCCAGTTGCGCTCCATTTTTCTGCCTGCTCTCTTAAGGGCCTGAGTGTGCTTGTTGTACCACAGCGTTGGACTATTTTCTTTAATTTTCTTTAGGCGCAAAGGAGCAACTGTGTCTTAAGTGCTGGGAAAGACAGGGTTAAAAGTTTCTGTCGCAATATCGAGTTCTTCTATGCAATCTGGGATGCTGAGATGATGAAACTGATCAGGAAGATTAATAATAAAGCAATCTTTAGTGGCAGAAGTGATAGGTCTAACATATTTGTAACATGAAGTCGACTTTGCAGCTTTGGCTAAATTAAGTTTACAAAAGACTAGATAATGATCTGAGATGCCATCGCTCCGCTGCAAAATTTCATGGAGTATGTATACAACTGAGCAGATTTTTCTTACTGATGGTTCAGATTTGTTGAAAGCTTCAGTGTCTGGTCAGAACAGTGATGTTTCACAGCAAAAGTACCGTTACAAGAGTATAGTAAGGTGTTTTATCTTTAAAGGTCAGCAAAACATTGGTCTCTTAAGTCGGTTGAGCCTTCGTACTACCTTTGAAAAGAGTCATGTGATCATGTTTGATGTTCACGTGAGTTGAATCATTCTATAATTCTACAGTTGTTTTCAATTAGTTTTTTGAATTCCTTATTCCTAATATAAGTCATTTTGAGTCAAAATACTGTAATTGTAATCAAAGTTTGAAACAGTGCAAGACATCATAGAGTTACAGACATTAAAGCAAAAGTGTTACAATACTCCCCGGTCTTTCATAAGACAGAAGATTCCAATAAAAGAGCATAACATTTAAAAGTCTGTCTGCTTTTTATTTTACTTCATTTTAAAACCAGTTCAGTACAGCTCTGCTCTATGGATCAGTGTTTAAGAGTGGAAACACACAATCTGATCTCAGGTATATTATTTCTATAAAAGTTATGCTTATAGTATTTGATTTTTATGAAATTGTATATTAAATGAATAATTCTAAAAATGAATATTGGATTTTAAATGAATAATTCTAAATCCGAAAATTCCAATCCTTTAAGTTTCAGTCTATTAATGATAATTATGATAATTAATTGTGCTTTTTTGTAATGTATGTATTGTATACTCTATGTATTGTATTGTTAATACATTCACACACTGTAAACACTGTTGTTCTGTTACTCATTTAATGACACAATTACATCAATATCAGTGAGTCTGATTATTTACACACTTCATTCTGATTTCAGGTCAAATCTTCTATCCAGACCAGTTAAAAACAAAACTGTGTTCATGCCTGTGATTCAAACACAGGACTTTAATGAAAGCATGTATCCTCGTTTCAGGTAAAATGTAGGACTTTTGTTTACATTTACATTTATTAATTTAGCTGACGCTTTTATCCAAAGCGACTTACAATTGCTATATTTCAGAGGTCGCACGCCTCTGGAGCAATTAGGGGTTAAGTGTCTTGCTCAGGGACACATTGATGTCACACAGTGGATTCGAACCCAGGTCTCTCACACCAAAGGCATGTGTCTTATCCACTGCGCCATCACCACCCCCTTTTGTTGTTGATTAATTTTAGGTGCTGCAATTCACATCAAACATCACTCAACACATGATTAATGATGGAAACGTTTTAGAAACCATTTTCTCTGTCCCATAATAAAACAAACAAATAATTCTGTAATTTAAGGCAATTTACTTCTTTAACTTGTGCAATAATATGGTATTTTAATCTTACAGCCATGACTCTAAACCTGCTGAAGTCCTCAACACATTGAGATCAAATCTGAGACAGAAGTTTGAGTGTTTGTATGAGGGAATATCAAAGCAGGGAAACCCAACACTCCTGAATGAGATCTACACAGAGCTCTACATCACAGAGAGTGGAAGTGGAGAGATCAATAATGAGCATGAGGTGAGACAGTTTGAGACACAGTCCAGGAGAGCAGAAACAGAGGACACACCGATCAAATGCAGTGACATCTTTAGACCTTTACCTGGACAAGACAAACCCATCAGAACTGTGCTGACAAAGGGAGTCGCTGGCATTGGAAAAACAGTCTCTGTGCAGAAGTTCATCCTGGACTGGGCTGAAGGGAAAGAGAATCAGGACGTCCAGCTCATATTTCCACTCGCTTTCAGAGAGCTCAACTTGATGAAGGACAAAACACTCAGTCTTTCAGATCTTCTTCATTGCTTTTTTCCTGAAACCAAAGAAATGGAAATATCCAGTGATGAGTATAAAGTGCTGTTCATCTTTGATGGTCTGGATGAGTGTCGTCTGTCTCTGGATTTTCAGAGCGATGTGAGGTTGTGTGATGTGACTGAATCAGCCTCAGTGGACGAGCTGCTGACGAACCTCATTGTGGGGAATCTGCTTCCTTCGTCTCTCATCTGGATCACCTCCAGACCAGCAGCAGCGGATCTCGTCCCCTCTGAGTGTGTCCATCGAGTGACAGAGGTACGAGGCTTCAGTGACATACAGAAGGAGGAATACTTCTGGAAGAGAATCAGTGATCAGAGTCTGGCTGACAGGATCATCTCACACCTGGAGTCATCAAGGAGCCTCTTTATTATGTGCCACATCCCAGTGTTCTGCTGGATCTCAGCCACTGTTCTAGAGAAGATGTTGAGTGGAGCAGAGGGAGGAGAGATTCCCAAGACTCTCACTCAAATGTACACACACTTCCTGGTCATTCAGACCAACATCAAACATGAGAAGGACTATGAGAAGAAAATGAAAGATGAAGACATGATTGTCAAACTGGGAAAACTGGCGTATCAGCAGCTTGTGAAAGGCCACCTGATCTTCTATGAGGAAGACCTGAGCGAGTGTGGCATTGATGTGGCAGAAGCATCAGTTTACTCAGGAGTGTGCACTCAGATCTTCAGAGAGGAGTTGGGCTTGTATCAGGGGAACGTCTTCTGCTTTGTTCATCTTAGCATTCAGGAACATCTAGCAGCTCTATATGTGCATCTCTCCTTTATAAACTATAGCATCAATGTTTTTGACCAGATTACCAAACCAACTAATGGAGACAAAGTGTCACTATCTGATCTCCACCAGAGAGCTGTGGATGAGGCTTTACACAGTAAAAATGGGCATCTGGACCTTTTCCTTCGTTTCCTTCTGGGTCTGTCAGTGAAGTCTAATCAGAGTCTCTTACAAGAACTAAAGAAACAGACAGCAAACAGCTCTCACAACAATGAGAAAACAGTTGACTATATTAAAGAAAAGATCAGTGAGAATCACTCTCCAGATAAATACATCAATCTGTTTCACTGTCTGAATGAACTGGGTGATCTTTCTCTAGTGAACGAAGCTCAACCTCATTTGAGCCGTGGAGGATTATGTGATGTGAAACTCTCCTCATCTCAGTGGTCAGCTTTAGTTTTTGTGTTGTTGTCCTCAGAGGAGACACTGCAGGAGTTTAACCTGAGCAGCTTAATTGGAGACAGAAATGATCAGTAAGTAACACTGAGTACAATCATTACAGTCTATGGGCCCTATTTTAACGATCTGAAACCCAAGTATCAAAAGCGAAACGCAAGTAACTTTGTGGGTAAATCTTGGGCGCTGTTGCTATTATACCGGCGGGATAAATTACTCTTGCGCCCGACGCAAATCTAAAATGGTTTGGTCTGAAGTAGCTACATTACTCATAGGTGTGGTTTAGGCGTAATGTGCAATAAACCAATCAGAGCGCCAACTCACATTACCTTTAAGAGCAGGCGTGCTTGTTCCATGGCGGATTGCTATTATGATGGAGGATTTGCCAGACGCACACCAGGAGCAGTTCACAGCAAAGGAGACTGACGTTCTTGTCATGGCCGTAAAAGACAGAGAAGTGACATTGTGTGTGGTAATCTTTTTCCTTGTAATTATGTATGGTTTGCAAAAAAATGGGAACTGCTGCGTCTATGTAGATGAGAGAAGCAAAGTGTATGCACGTTGTGCAAACGCTACATGATGGCCAAGCATGCGCCCTTAAAATAGCATCTGAATCGCGCCACTGACTTTAGACTAGGTTTCTCCTGGTCTGTGGCGGAATAATTTTCTGAAACTGCAAAATAGCACCAGGCAGCCTTTGCGCCGGAACACACCTCCTGTTTTTACTGAAACTTCCCCACGGGAGCGCAGGTTCAAACCTCGTTTTTATCACAGAAAACGTACTCGGTTACCTAATGTAACCTCGGTTCTCTCTAGAAGAGGGAATGAGTATTGCGTAAGTTGCTTACACTACGGGTAAAGTAATCTTTTCTCGAGATATGATGCCAAAAAATTATCCTTAATTTTGTATTTATTGTCAAGGCAGTGCAGCAGCTAGTAGACCTAGAGGAGGCTATCTAGCATGCTCATTGGCTGCCCTGCGGCTACTGCAGCCGCCTACCACTGAGCCTCACGTAACGTCATGCCCAATGAGGGTGCTTCGCGCCAACTAAGCATCACAGCCTGCCAGAATGGGTGTGGCTTAGCCATAAAAGTATGGCTTGGAGGCTGCTTACCTGGTTTTCATCGACGGAAGCGAAAGTCGCTCGTAGCCCGAGCATGGCAGGTTACGCAATCCTCGTTCCCTCTTCTAGAGAGAACCGAGGTTACATTAGGTAACCAAGTACATTCTCTTATCTGAGGTTCTCTCGTATTGCGTAAGTTGCTTACGCTACCGGAACCCCTTGTCAACGCCGCTCTGAAGGGAGTGCCAATCACTTTGGGGACATAGTCATGTCTTGGCTTGAGGATGACTTTAGAGTAATTTGGTCCAAACTCAAGACACGCAGCACTAATGGACAGCGCGTGTAAATCCCCCACACGTTTGACTGCTGACAGAGCTGTCAGAAAAATGGTTTTGAGCGAGAGGTACTTTAGATCCATGGAATCTAACGGTTCAAAGGGATATGTTTTCAGGGCCTTTAGGACCAAATAAAAGATCCCAAATAGGAACCGACGGGGGCTGAGGGGGATTCATACTCCTGGCTCCTCTAAGGAAGCAGATGACAAGCTCGTTCCTTCCTATTGACTGGCCGCGGGTCGCGGCCGTTTCGACGCAAAAAGGTCGACTCCTTGGACAGTCTGTCTGGGCCGTCGTTCAGGTGGCCCGGCACATGTGCAGCTCTCAGCTAGCGCAGTAAGTGCTGAGACCAAACGACGAGGCGTTCTGTTAGATTTCTGAGATTTCTGGATCTGACACCGCCCTGACAGTTTACGTAGGATACCACAGACATGTTGTCCGAGCGGACTAGAACATGGTGGTCCCGTATGAAGGGGAGGAAGCGCTTCAGCGTGTTCTCGACCGATATCATCTCCAGACAGTTTATATGGAGGTGTTTCTCTCGGTCTGACTACAGGCCAAAGACCGGTCTGCCCTCAAAGAGAGCGCCCCAACCTAGGTTGGAGGCATCCCTCGAGATGACCTTTCGGTATGAGACCGCTCCCATCGTCACCCCCCACTGGTACCAGTCGGCCGCTAACCAGGGCTGCAGAGCTGAAACGCAGCTCTGAGTCACTCTGATTGTCTGCAGTCGGAAGCACCCGAGCGTTCAGCCAGGGTTGGAGCGGGCGCATACGCAGTAAGCCCAGCTGAAGCACTGCTGCGGATGACTCACAGTCCAGCATCCCCTGAAATGTTTTCAGAGAAGCGATGCTACCTATCTGGAAAGATGCATCGAACACAGTGTGCGTGATGCGTCGATAAACGAACCGTCACAGCTACAGAGTCCAGTTCTATTCCCAGAAAAGAGAATGACTGGGCAGTAATGAGCTCTTGGTCCAGTTGACCGTGAGACCCAGGCTTTCCAGATGACTGAGGAGCACTGTTCTGTGAGATAATAGTTCTCTCTCTGACTGTGCCAGAATCAGCCAATCGTCCAACTAGTTCAGAATCCGCATGCCCTGATTTCTCAAGGGGGCGAGAGCCGCGTCCATGCACTTCGTGAATGTACGGGGTGCTAAAGACAGGCCGAACGGAAGGACGGTGTATTGATATACCGGACCGTCGAAGGTGAATCTCAAGAATGGCCTGTGACGGGGTATTATCTGAATCTGAAAGTAGGTGTCTTTCCGATCGAGAGAGATAAACCAGTCCTTCGGGTGAATTTGCGCCACAATTTGTCTGGTCGTGAGCATTTTCGACCAGTCATGAGAACGGTCTTCTCATGAGAGCTTTGTTCAAATATCTCAGATCTAAGATAGGTCTGAGAGCTCCGTCCTTCTTGGGTAGGAAAAAAATTGCTATAAAAGCCTGACTCGCTCAGAGAAGGAGGTACCGGTTCTATGGCCCCTTTGCACAGTAGTTTTGCTATTTCTGCGCGGAGTGGATGTGCTACTTCCACATTCACTTTAGCCACGGTCCATGCTCGAAAGTGCGGGAATGGCAAGCGAACTGTAGTGAATAGCCCTGTCTTATTGTGCTCAGCACCCATTCTGATACCTCTGGAATCACTTCCCATGCTTTTACATGTCAAGTCAAGTCAAGTCACCTTTATTTATATAGCGCTTTTTACAATACAAATTGTTTCAAAGCAGCTTTACAGAGATAACAGGAAAACAATGTTGTAATAGTATTGTTCAATTCAAAATTAAATGTCCCCAACTAAGCAAGCCAAAAGCCAATGGCGACAAAGGCGAAGAGCGGCGAAAAAGGCAACGGTGGCAAGGAACCAAAACTCCATCAGGTGACAGAATGGAGAAAAAAACCTTGGGAGAACCCAGGCTCAGTCGGGGGGCCAGTCCTCCTTTGGCCAACGAATGAACAGTGTATGATTATGAGTTAGGCAGCATAATGTCACGAGTCAGATGGGATCAGAACTTTGACAATATTTATCCAGTTCATCTTGTTAGGGGTTGGGTCATCCCGCCGGTGAGGAGATGAGTGTGTTGAGGTGTCCATGGGCCTTCACAGCGCTGATAATGCGTGTCGTCGTGTCCATGTGATGGTCCTTCATCAGATCTGGATATGCCCTGGATCCAGCGGTCTGCGGTAAACCTCGGGATAAACAGAGAGACTAATATTAGCGTAGACGCCATCTTTCTTATGATGTACAAAGTACATCAGAAATTATGGGAAGTGTTCCCGGTTCCGGCTGATCTAAACTATGCAGCCTAACATTGAATTATAGAAATCTATAATGTGTTATGTGTATGCTAAGCCAAAGAGATGTGTTTTTAGTCTAGATTTAAACTGACAGACTGTATCTGCTTCCCGGACCGTGTTAGGAAGATTTTTCCAAAGTTTTGGTGCTAAATAGGAAAAGGATCTACCGCCAGCAGTCGATTTTGATATTCTAGGTATTATCAACTGGCCAGAATTTTGAGATCGCAATAGAAGTGAAGGACTATAATGCGTTAAGAGCTCGCTCAAGTACTGGGGAGCTAAACCATTTAGTGATTTGTAAGTAATCAGCAATATTTTAAAATTTATACGATGTTTAATAGGCAGCCAATGCAGTGTTGACAGAACTGGGCTAATATGGTCATACTTCCTGGTTCTGGTAAGAACTCTAGCGGCTGCGTTTTGAACTAGCTGTAGTTTGTTTATTAAGCGTGCAGGGCAACCACCCAGTAGAGCATTACAATAATCTAGCCTTGAGGTCATGAACGCATGAACTAATTGTTCCGCATTTGTCAGTGAGAGCATATGACGTAATTTAGATATATTTTTAAGATGGAAAAATGCGGTTTTACAGATAATAAACATGTTACTTTCAAATGAAAGATTGGTGTCAAAGAGCACACCCAGGTTCCTGACTGACGACGAAGACTTAACAGAGCAGCCATCAAGTGTTAGACAGTATTCTAGGTTATTAGGTGAGGAAGTTTTTTGTCCAATGATTAGAATCTCTGTTTTTTCAGAATTTATTAATAGGAAATTACTGGTCATCCAATTTTTTATATCAGCTATGCATTCCGTTAATTTTGTGAATTGGTTAGTTTCGTTAGGTATTGAAGAAATATACAGCTGAGTATTATCAGCATAACAGTGAAAGCTAATTCCATATTTCCTAATTATATCTCCTAATGGTAGCATGTACAGAGTGAAGAGCAGCGGTCCTAGTACTGAGCCTTGTGGTACGCCATACTGAACTTGTGATCGATAAGACATCTCTTCATTTACTGCTACAAACTGAAAACGGTCAGATAAGTATGATTTAAACCATGCTAGTGCAATTCCACTAATGCCAACATAGTTTTCTAGTCTATTTAAAAGAATGTTCTGGTCGATAGTATCAAATGCAGCACTAAGATCAAGTAACACTAATAGAAAGATACAACCACGATCGGATGATAGGAGCAAATCATTTGTGACTTTAATGAGAGCAGTCTCAGTACTATGGTACGGTCTAAATCCGGACTGAAAATCCTCGCAGATATTATTTCTTTCTAAAAAGGAACACAGTTGTGAGGATACAGCTTTTTCTAGTATCTTTGACAGAAAAGGCAGATTCGAGATTGGCCTGTGGCTGTAATTGACTAATTCTGTAGGATCAAGTTGCGGTTTTTTAACAAGCGGTTTAATCATAGCCAACTTAAAGGTTTTTGGTACGTATCCTAATGACAAAGATGAATTAATGATATCTAGAAGAGGATCTATGACCTCTGGAAGCATCACTTTCAATAGTTTAGTCGGTATAGGGTCTGACATACAAGTTGTCGATTTAGATGAATTAACAAGTTTGCAAAATTCTTCCTCTCCTATAGCAACAAATGAATCAAAATGTTCCTCACGGAGACTACACTGCACTCCCTGATGCGATACTGTAGTAGACGGTTGCATAGTTATAATTTTGTCCCTGATATTATCAATCTTATAAGTGAAGAAGTTCATAAAGTCATTACTGCTGTGTTTCTTATAAACTTCTGGGCTTGAAGCTTTCTTTTTCGTTAGTTTAGTCACTTGTTCAAATAAATACCTAGGATTATGTTTATTTTCTTCTAATAGGGTTGAAAAATAATTAGTTCTAGCATCTTTTAAGGCCTCTCTTTAAGCAATCGAGCTCTCCTTCCATGAAATCCAAAATACCTCTAGTTTTGTTTTCTTCCAGTTTCGCTCCATTTTTCTGGCTGCTCTCTTAAGGGCCCGGGTGTGCTCGTTGTAAAAGAGAGAGTTAAAAGTTTCTGTTGCAATATCAAGTTCTTCTAAGCTATCCGGCATGCTGAGATTATGAAACTGATTTGGAAGATTATTAATAAAGCAATCTTTAGTGGCAGAAGTGATAGGTCTAACATATTTATAACACGGAGTCGGCTTTGCAGCCTTGGCTAAATGTAATTTACACAAGACTAGATAATGATCTGAGATGTCGTCGCTCTGCTGCAGAATTTCAACGGCATCAACATCTATTCCATGTGATAGTATTAGATCTAGAGTATGGTTACGACAATGAGTAGATTCTGACATGTGTTGTCTCAATCCAATTGAGTTTATAATGTCTTTAAATGGCAATCCCAATGCATCTTTTTCATTATCTACATGTATATTAAAATCACCAACAATTAGGACTTTATCTGCAGTCAATATTAATTCTGATAGAAAGTCAGCAAATTCTTTGATAAAATCTTTATGGTGCCCTGGTGGCCTGTATACAGTAGCCAGCAGAATTCTCAAACGCGATTTATTGTTTACACTATAAATTTTTACATTAAGCACCAACACTTCAAAAGAAGTATATTTAAAACTAGATTTCTTAGTGGTTTTGAGAATATTACTATAAATTACAGCAACACCTCCCCCTTTGCCTTTCGGACGAGGCTCATGTTTATAACAATAATCTTGCGGGGTGGACTCATTTAAAGTAATGTAATCGTTTGGTTTTAGCCAGGTTTCTGTCAAACACAGCACATCTAGGTTATAGTCTGTAATCTTATCATTAACTATGAGCGATTTTGAATTAAGGGATCGAATATTCAGCAACCCAAGCTTTATCGTTTGCTCATCTGTATTATATCTGTTTTTTATTTGTTGAACATCAATTAGATTTTTAACCTTAGAAAGGTTTGGCAGTTTTTTGGATTTCCAGATTCGGGGAACAGACACAGTCTCTATATGATGATATCTAGGTGAAAGAGTCTCTATGTGATGGGATTTATCTGACCTTGGTGACGCGAGGCCGCTAGCAGACGGTCAGTTTAGCCAGTCTGTCTGCTTCCTGACCTGAGCCCCAGATTGTCATGTTTTATCTCTAAGACTATGAGCCAAATTACTAGAGAGAAATTACTCTCTAGTAATTTCATGTACAGCTAGGGGCAGAATAGCCTCTGGCTTCCGATCGCCACACTTCATGGGCTCGAAAAACTGAACCGGAGGTATGCGCCCTCAGTGCTCGAATACAGTGGTGCTCAGAATTAATGGTACCCCTGGTAAAAATGATAAAAAATGGCTATAAAAAATAAATCTGCATCGTTTATCCTTTTGATCTTTCATTAAAAAAATTGGCAAAATCCTAACCTTTCATTGAAGTAAAAGATTTGAAAGTGGGGGGGAAATCACATTATAAAATAAATGTTTTTCTCCAAAACACGTTGGCCACAATTATTCATACCCTTTTATTAAATACCTTTTTGCAATCTCCTTTTGCCAAGATAACAGCTCTGAGTCTTCTTATATAATGCCTTATGAGTTTGGAGAACACCTGACAAGAGATCAGAGACTATTCCTCCATACAGAGTCTGTCCAGATCCTTCAGATTCCCAGATCCATGTTGGTGCTTCTTCTCTTCAGTTCAGCCCACTCATTTTCTATGGTTCAGGTCAGGGAACTGGGGCGGTCATGGCAGAAGCTTCATTTTGTGCTCCCTAACACATTTTTGTGTTGATTTTGATGTTTGTTTTGGATCGCTGTCCTGATGGAAGATCCAACCACGGCCCATTATAAGATTTCTAGCAGAATGCCTCAGGTTTTGATTTTTTATCTGTTGATATTTGATAGAATCCACAATGCCATGTATCTGAATAAGAAGTCCAGGACCTCCAGCAGAAAAATAGGCCCACAACATTAAAAATCCAACGGTATATTAAATTGTACACATGGGATACTTTTTATCCTTGTGTGCACCAAACCCATCTAGCGTGTTTGCTGGCAAAAAGCTCTTTTTTTTGTTTAATCTGACCACAGAACCCTGCGCCGTTTGAAGATCCAGTCGTGTCTGACAACTGAATATGCTGAGTTTGTATTTATTGGAGCGAGGAGCATTTTTCTTAAAACCCTCCCAAACAACATGTGGTGATGTAGGGGTTGTTTGATTTTCTTTAATAGGCTTTCTGACCCCCAAAACTCAACTAATCTCTGCAATTCTCCATCTGTGATCCCTGAAGAGTCTTTGGCCACTCAAACTTTCATCCTCACCGTCCATTAAGAAAATATAGACACACGTCCTCTTCCTGGCAGATTCGTAACATCTTTAGTTGATTATAACTTCTTAATTATTGCCCTGATGGTCAAAATGGGATTTTTCAATTCTTTAGCTATTTTCTTACATCCACTTTCTATTTTGTGATGCTCAACAATCTTTAGATGCACATCAGAACCATGTTCTGTGGTTTTATTCATTGTAATGGATGATTAAGGGAATTTGGCCTTTGTGCTTCCTCATATTTAAACTCCTGTAACACAATAAGTCATAGCTGGACAATTTCATGTTCCTAGTCACCCTGGTGTGCTAAAAAATGTAAATATTAATGGGAATATACTTCATAGATATTTTATTCATAAAAAATTCTAGGGGTATGAATAATTGTGGCCAACGTGTTTTGGAGAAAAATATTTATTTCATAATGTGATTTCCCCCCACATTCAAATCTTTTACTTCAATGAAAGGTTGGGATTTTGCCAATTTTTTGAATGAAAGATCAAAAGGATAAACGATCCAGATTTATTTTTTATAGCCATTTTTTATCATTTTTACCAGGGGTACCATTAATTCTGAGCACCACTGTACGGCGGCTCGCTGACAGCGATGGCTGGCTGTTTCACGTGTGACGTCCCAATTGCTTTGAACGGGGAATGTTTTGTGATGCGCAAGCAGTGCCTGGGGCGAAGTGTTTGTTAGTAAGCGTGAGCGCTCATGAGGGGGCACATAACTTACATTCATAACCTGACCGATATGAGGCTGTTTTGGCCATGTGACAAAGCGGCCAGAGAGTAGGCGTGGGCACATAGTTGTAGGCACATTTCCTACATCTAACACTCGAGCAGCACTTGCCAGCTTTATGAGAGTGGGCTCTGTGAGAATGAGAGACACGGGGGGTATCGTTCTTGTGTGTAGGGGTGAACACTGAGATGTGGGCACATTTTCTACACTTATGACACCAACGGCCTGAGCAGGATAACCAGACATTATACTTTTTTTGGGAAGGAGAGAGAGGCTCGAGGGAGAGGCTCTGGCAAGCGCTTAAATGCCACATCAGTCTCCGGCGGTCTCTGTGAGCGGCGCTTCTTCTTGAGAGGGCAGAGTGACATCTTCGACATTGAAGACCTCGAGTCGAGCCCACAGGGTCGACATCGGAAGTTCCTCGCAGTGGACGCACCCTCCCGACTAAAGAGTGAGGGCTGCGTGGTCTGGGCCTAGGCAGAGAGCGCAAATAACGTGGCGGTCTCCGGCGCTGAGCGGGGCTCAGCACGAGCCACAGGAAGTGCAAGACATTTGATAAAAAACGTCTCGCGCTCTTTGTGTGTCGAATGTGTGTCGCGGTGGCGAACACGCACGGAAGAGCAAAAGGATACTCGTCGCTGCATAGCTTAGCAGGCACGGATGGCTGAAGGCGGCGAAGACGACTGGCTTCCTCAGACGCTTTCCTCTGCTTGCTGCTTGCTGGTCGCTGGTTTCATCGACGGCGGCTTCTCTCAGGATCCAGCGATGCGTAGAGCTTCACTAAAGAGATGAAAAATCAGGGAAGCAGCCTCCGAGCCGTACTTTTATATGCTAAACCACACACATTCTGGTGGGCTGTGACGTGTAGTTGGCACGAAGCGCCCTCATTGGGCGTGATGTCACGCAAGGCTCAGAGGTAGGCTGCTGCAGTAGCCGCAGGGCAGCCAATGAGCACGCTAGATCTGAGCACGCTCTAGGTCTGCTAGCTGCTGCACTGCATTGACAATAAATACAAAATTAAGGATCATTTTTTGGCTTCTAATCTCAAGAAAAGATGACTTTACCCATAGCATAAGCAACTTACACAATACAAGAGAACCTCTCGTAAGAGAACGATTATTTCTAAAAACTCTTGCCAAAGTGGAGATTTCTGTTAACGCCGGTTATGTGTTGCCGTGTCAGCTGGGAGAAACAGGGTTTTAGGTTCTCAAATGTCACATTATGCGCCAGAAAATGGTTAACATCATGTTGAGCGCCCAGTTTGGCATAGTTATAATGGCGCTTGATGGCATATTTATGTGGGTTGATGTAAATTACAACATTTTGAAAACAATGTTGTTTGCACAATGTTATTATTGAAAACGGAGGGGGGAAATATTCGTTTCTCTAAATACCCGGCTATGTGTAAATGTGGCCTCATTCCCTAATTTATCGACGTGCATCTGTCAAGGGAAATGTCCGCTGTGCGTCGGGTGCAAAATAGGAATGATACATGCGTCGTGTACAAAGTCAATTGCGCTGGGTGCAAAATAGGGCCCTAAAACATTATGAACAAAGAGAAACTAAGAGATCAGAAGTGTTTAAATTCATTCATGCTTATTATTATTTTTAAATGCTTATTTCTTTTTTCATTTTCTATTAGTGTCACACAAAATACAGAAGATGAAGTTGTTCAGAAGCTGCTGCCTGTGGTTACAGTAACTAGATCAGTTGTGTAAGTAACACTGAGAACAATCATCACTGGTAAATCATTTTAACATTTCTTACTTAAACATTATAAATTAATGGTTTAACAAAAAATATGAGTCATACTTCAGCTTCATATGTATTTTTTTTCGCTGCTAGGGATCGCTAACCTCTTACAATAACAAAGGCGTAGTTTGATGACGCATTAGCATTAAGCGGAATTATGGATCTTGTCGTCAAGCTGATGGATCTAATCATGTTTATGGATGAGTGAATACATTGATGTTTTTAACATGACTGTGGTATGAAGCAGGGCACGATTGCTAATAAGAGACAGATATCAGCGCCACACGAGTCCCGTGGATATAACGTTACGTTAAAGGAATAAGGACATTTAATTCCGCAAGTGCAGAAATACTACTCACACAGGTCAGTTTATTAGACGAATTAAACTTGTGAGGTAACGCAGTGCTGTCTCACTTGGTCTACACTATCACACTATACTGCATTTGAGTGTGGTGAAAGTAAATGTTATTCTATGTGTTTGTTTGTTGGCTTTATGAGACTAGCAGTAAGCTAGATCAACATTAGAATTACACACAGATCATATTCTAACATTTCATAATTTTGAACTAAATAACATTGATTAGTTTTATGTACATTTGCTCACCTGTCTTTTTTTTATTTATTTATTTTTTTTTTTATTTAACAGTCAGACATACAAACAAAACCAATATAGTGCATTAGTGAGCAATCTTGTAAATCCATAATTCCAGAAGTGACATAAAAGTGATTTAACTGTTTGATCAAAGTGTGCATGTGAGCGGGTGTGAGTGTGGGTATGTGTATGTGTGTGTGTGCGTAAACAAAGTAACCATTTATTATTTATTACCATTGTCATTACCATCACCACCCCACTCCCCACTACCACCATATTGCCAATATTGTGTTGGTCGATTTTTATTTCCATCCTTCCTCCTATGTAACAATTGCCATTGTCAATGCTGTATAAAATAAAAGATGCTATAATAAGATGATAAGATAATATAAGATAACCTTCCCCCACATCTCATCGGTCCCTATCTTTTCCTAATTTTTTTTTTTTTTTTTTTTTTTTTTGTGTATGTGCAATGTCTAAGGTGCATTAAAAGAGGGAGTACAGTGCGAGAGTGTCTCAAATTGGGACAGAGATGCTGTCCCGTTGAAACCACTTCTCGCCTGTCTTGCCTGCCCTGGTGTTTATGAGGTTTTCCATATACATACTTTTTTTTTTTTTTTTTTTTCTATTCTATGTTGTGGTGCATTAAAAACCCATGAAGAGATAAGGGGGGGATTATTGCAGTAGTGATGAAAATGACACTTAATTCAAATACAGCATTGACAATGGCAATATTGATGATTATAATAATAATGATAATAATAATATTAATAATAAATGATAATGATGATGGCAGTGGTGACCGCAATGGTGAAAGCAAAAGACAGCAACAACAGCAATTACAACAATGAAAAAATAAAAGTGAAAATAGTAATCTTAACAATAACATTAAAGATAGTAACAACAATGATGACATAAACAAATTCAAACAGCTAAAATGTATTAATATTCGTGGGTTGGTTAAGAAGGTGGGAGGAGTCGGAGTTGAAAACAGAGAAAGGATTCATAGCTGTAAGAGGTCAGAAAGTGTTGGACGGCAGAGTTCAGTTTCAGATGCGTAATCATGAAGGGGAGATGCGTATTCCATTGCAATGAAGTCTGTAATAAGATTTTTCCAAATGTTAATGTGTAATTTATTTCTAGTTTTCCAGTTCATGAGGATAGTTTTCTTGGCGATGGTTAGAGCTATGAGGAGCATTTTAGAGTTTACAGTTTTATCAGTGATTGTTGTCAGGTCCCCCAGCAAGCAAAGAGAAGGCGACAGTGGGATGTGGCAGCCGACTATAGTGGATAGTGACTGTGTGACCTCTTCCCAAAAGTGTTTGATTGGAGTGCAGTGCCAGGTTGCATGGATGTATGTATCTGTAGAATTTTGATTGCAATGTGTGCAAACTTCTGATGTGAAACCCATTTTAGCTAATCTATTGCCCGTGTAATGTGTTCTGTGAAGTATTTTGTATTGTATTAACTGAAGATTCGCATTTTTGGACATGAGATAGATGTTTTTACAGATTTGGGTCCAGAAGTTGGCATCAGGGGCTATTGAAAGATCGTTTTCCCATTTTATTGTTGGTAAGTGTATGGTCTGAAGTTGGTTTGAAATCATTTTGTATATTTTAGAGAGAAGTTTCTTTGGGGAGGAAATGTTGACCAAGTCTGATATTGCCGGTGGAAGTTCTAAATTTGTGTCTCTGATGTTGATTTTTGTCAGAACAGAAGATTTGAGTTGTAGGTATTTTAAAAATTCGTTGCTCCCGATGCCATACTCCTGGGCCAGTTGCGGAAATGGTGTAAATGTGTTAGATTTGAAAATGTGCTTAATGTGGGTGATACCCTTTTCCGCCCATGTGTGAAAATTCAATGTTTTTTTATTGCTTATAAAGTCACGGTTGTTCCACAGTGGGGTGAGGTTAGATGGAGCTAATGTAGAATTTGTGATTTGGTGAAATTTCCACCAGGCTGTCAGAGTGGCAGATATAGTTACTGCATTAAAACATGTGTGTTGTTTAATTGATTTGGTGAGGAACGGTATGTCAGCTATATTTAATTCTTTGCATAGTGATTGTTCTATATCTAGCCATATAATATCAGATTGGGTGGGGTGAATCCATTTGTATATGTATTGCAGTCGGTTAGCCATTGAGTAATATTGGAAATTTGGTGCTTCTAGTCCTCCTTGAACCTTACTTTTTTGTAGTGTAGTGAGTTTAATCCTTGGTGTTTTAGTTTTCCAGTAGAAGCGAGTTATAATGGAGTCTAGTGATTTAAACCAGGTGAGTGTGGGGTGGGTTGGAATCATTGAAAATAGGTAATTAATTTTCGGTAAAATCGTCATTTTTATTGCTGCTATCCTGCCGATTATGGAGATTGGAAGGTTGAGCCACCTGAGCAAATCGTCTTCTATTTTTTTTAGCAGTGGTGTGAAGTTAAGTGTTACCAACTCTGACAGTCTGGAGGAAATCTTAATGCCTAAGTAAGTGATGTGATCATGACATATAGGTATCGGTGATTGATGGTGTGCCACATCCCATTTGGTTTTATGTAAAGGGAGGATGAAAGATTTATTCCAGTTTATTGCATAATCTGATATTTTTGAGAAGGACTGGATTGTTTTAATTATTTCTTGAGTAGATGCTAGGGGTTCTTGTATATATAGTAGGATATCATCTGCATAAAGTGAGATTTTATGTGTTTGTTGTGGTGTTTCAATACCTTTGATTGCTGGGTTTTGACGGATAGCTGCTGCTAAAGGTTAAATAAAAATCGTGAATAGGGATGGAGAGAGTGGACATCCCTGCCTCGTCCCCCTGTGCAGTGTGAAGCTTTGTGATGTTAGTCCATTGGTTGTGACCGTGGCCGATGGTGATGTGTATAAAATCTTGATCCAGTTAATAAACGACTCTCCAAAGCCGAATTTTTGTAACGTGGTGAATAAAAATTTCCAGTTGACCCTATCAAAAGCTTTTTCGGCATCTAATGTGGCAATGAGAGTATCTTTCTGTTGTACTGATGAGTAGTGCATTAAATTGTATAATCTGCGGGTGTTATTGGATGCGTGTCTACCCTTTATAAAGCCGGTCTGATCAGGGTGGATTATATATGGTATAATTTGTTCAATTCTATGGGCTAGTGCTTTGCTAATAATTTTTATGTCGACATTTATAAGTGAGATAGGACGATAGTTAGATGTGAAGGTGTGGTCTTTGTTAGGTTTAGGAATGAGTGATATAAGTGCTGTATTCATATGGGAAGGGAACTTTGCGTTATGTTTTATTTCTGTTATTGTTCTGCTAAATAGTGGGTATAAGGTTGACCAAAAATGTTCGTAAAACTCAGCAGGGAAGCCATCTGGACCTGGTGCTTTATTATTTTGCATGCTTTTCAATGCGGAGTGAAGTTCTTTTTCTGTGATTGGTAATTCTAATGTGTTTACTTGTTCCATGTTGAGTTTTGGTAGAATGGTGTTATCGAGGAATTGGGTTATGTCTTCTTGGTTTGGGTCCAGATCAGATGAGTATAATTTTGCATAATATTCTTGAAATATCTTGTTTATCTCAACTGGTGAATTGGTTAGCTTCCCTGACGAGTTTCTGATGGAGGTTATTGCTGTTTTTTCTTTATTTCTTTTAATTTGACTGGCTAAATATTTTCCGGATTTATTGCTATGGTGAAAAGTTTCTTGACGGAGCCTGTGAATCAGAAACTGGTTTCTTTTGTTTATTATTTCATTAAGCAAAAATGTTTTTTCTCTAATTTCTTTATAGGTGCTTTCTGATTGATTATTTGCGTGTAAAATCTCTAATTCTTTTATTCTTTCTTCCAGTTGGACTTCTTTTTCTCTGTCCTTTTTTTTTTATGTACTGAATATGATATAATTTTTCCCCGTAAAACTACTTTCCATGTTTCCCAGAGCAGTGATGCTGACGACTTTGGAGAGTCATTTATTTCAAGGAAGGATGTCCACTCTCTCTTGAAGTAACTGTCAAATTCTGGATCTTTCAAGAGTGATGTATTAAAACGCCATCTGGTGCGGTGCTTTGGTACTGCCGATAGATTCCATGTCAGAGTTACTGGAGAGTGGTCACTAATAATGATCGGATGTATTTTGGTTTCTAAGATATTTGGTATGATTGAATTACTGGTTAGAAAGAAATCAATGCGAGAGTAGGTTTGGTGGACATTAGAATAAAAGGTGTATTCTCTGGCGAGTGGGTGTTGTAGCCTCCAACCATCACCAAGACCAAAATCACTCATGAACTGTTTTATTGTTTTAGAGGACTGCCAAGATTTTCCTGTATGTTTTGACCTGTCAAATGATGGATTGATTACAGTGTTATAGTCTCCCCCTATAATTATTGGACCGTTGGAAATGTTTGAAAGAGAGGAAAAAAAAATTACAAAGAAGGATGAATCATCAGAGTTTGGTCCATAAATGTTGCCAATTGTAATTGGATTATTGTTGATTGAAATGTTAATAATGATAAAACGGCCTTCAGGGTCTGAAATGGTTGTATGGTGGTTAAACTGTATTTTTTTGTTTATTAAGATGCATACTCCTCTTTGTTTTGAATTATAGTAGGAGGAAAAACAGTGGTTAAAATGTGTAGTTTTTAAACTGTTTTGTGTATATTGTGAGAGGTGTGTTTCCTGTATTAGACATATATCTGCTTGTGTATTTTTCAGGTAATTTAAAACTTTATGCTTTTTTGTTTGTGAACCAACTCCACGAATATTCCAAGTTAAGAATTTCAATTGCATGAACATATAATGTACATTTCATAGTTACCTTGTGTGAGTATAAGTCTGTGTGTATGGATGTGAATGTGTGTGTGTGTGTGTGTGTGTGTGTGTGTGTGTGTGTGTGTGTGTGTGTGTGTGTGTGTGTGTGTGTGTGTGTGTGTGTGTGTGTGTGTGTGTGTGTGTGTGTGTGTGTGTGTGTGTGTGTGTGTGTGTGAATCTATAACACCAAATGACAAATAAAACAGGGAAAACATAGATACAACCAACAACAGAACATATAAACAGTGAGCTAGGCTATTTAGGTGCATTTAGAATACAATGTGTGTGCGTGGTGCGAGTGGTTTAATTAAAGAATATGAAGATTATGAATTGAATATAAATTGAGCATAAACGGATTGGAAATGTTACATTGCTAGTTTCAATAATCAGTAAAGCCAGGGAGTAGTGTCTTTGTCTCTAAACAATTGTCCATCAATATATAATTTGTCCACTGTGATGATTGCTTTTTTACCTTGATTGATCATTGTCTTACGGATGGGGAAAAGTAGCTTACGTCTGCGGATGATCTCTTGTGGATATTGGTCGTTGAGTCCGTAATGAGTCCCTTTGAGCTGCCGTCCTTGTCGCTGAACCAGTACTTTTTGCTTGAAATGTTCAAATTTGGCGATGATGGGCCGGGAACGGGTGGAGTTGATGGGTTTCTGTCCTAAACGGTGAACGCGATGGAAAGTG
Organism: Chrosomus eos; assembly: GCA_036326025.1. Taxonomy (NCBI): domain Eukaryota; kingdom Metazoa; phylum Chordata; class Actinopteri; order Cypriniformes; family Leuciscidae; genus Chrosomus; species Chrosomus eos. The sequence goes on from CM070825.1 coordinate 44,334,772, forward strand.
ATGTGCTCTACAGTCTCTGGTGTAAGTTTGAGCTGGTTAACCATGAAGTCCTTAACAGATTTTTCGGGATCTTCGGTGGATGATTCGGGAATGCCGGAGAAGATTAGATTGTCTCTCATACTTCGTGACTGTATATCCAGGATGGTTTCTTGCATGGATTTGTTCTCAGCGATGACGGAGGTAAGTTGAGTGTTTACAGTGGAAAGTGTTGCAGTGAGTGTGTCCACGGAGCTTTTCAGTGATTTGTTTTCTTCTGTGAGCGAATCGACTTGTTGTTGACTGTATTCCAGGCTATGGCGGAGGTTTTGAAATTCTTTGTGCAGTACTTCGATTAGTGAGAGTCTAGAATCCAAGTGAGATAAGCGTTCGTTGATTGATAAAAGTATGTCGGAACAGCAGTTTGTTTTGGTAGGAGTGGATGCTGGTGATGTTGGTGATGACGGCGGAGAATCGGTTGATAAGGGAGAATCCGAAGTGCGTGGTTTTTTGGCTTTGCGTGATCGGCCCATTGTACAAAGTTTGTTGAAGTGATGGTCTATGTAATCCTCCAGTTGGTCCAGGTCCGAGTTGAAATCCAGGTTTTGAGTTAGGTTTAAAGCGGGTGATGTTGTTACGGAAAAAAAGCGAGAGAGAGAGAAGAAAAAATAAAAAAAGTATATCTTTTTCTAGCAGCGGCGCGCTGCCATGTTGAATTTTCGCACCCAACGCACACACACACACACACTACGTCAATACGTCATCACGCCCGTCAATACGTCATTTGCTCACCTGTCTAATAAAGTACATACAAGAGCTCTGGCAAGATGAAGTTTGTCAAGGACTTGGAGCTCTCGGCATTTCGAAAAAACGTCACACTGATATTTATCCTCGTTTTAGTTCTCCTTTTTTCCCAAAGTGTGCTTGGCATGGTCCATAATGTTTGAACGAAACAACAACAGTGTGAGATTACCGCTAGACGTAACGCCGGTTTCCACGTCGCCATGGTTTCTATGGCAGTACTACGAGCGGAAACCAAGGATAAAGCAGATATTACGTCATTGACAGGCGACAAGTGAACAGGGATTCCGGGACGGAAAATTAAAATTGGATTATTTAAAATTGGAATTTCTCTAAAATTAAAAATCTTTGGGAAATTTTGGAATATTGCAAGTACAAAACTGCAGAAAATATATCACACTGTGGTGAAGTGATTTTGGGATATTTTATTACAAAATTATTACATATTGTACCTTTAACCGTTTTGATGATATTTGTGGGAGAAATGTACTATATATATATATGCATGTCTTATATATGTGTTTCTCCCTCTCAAATTATAAACACAATTAAGAAAACAAAGATTTCTGTGTTGATCTGAGGGAGTGAAGAGTGTGTCATTGTTCTCTACAGGTTGAGGGATTGTGGTGTCACAGGTTGTACTGCCATGGCTTCAGCTCTGAGATCAAACCCCTCACACCTGATAAAACTGAATCTGTCATATAATAAACTAGGAGACTCAGGAGTGAAGCTGTTTTTTGCTGTACTGGAGAATCCTCACTGTAAACTGCAGATACTGAGGTAAGATCATACCTGATTTTCACATGAAACTGTCACTGTGAATTCATAAAGTATAATCAAAATGGAATAAAATGCAGGTAAATAATTATTATTACATTAATTACAAGCAAAACTATTGAAACAACATGATCAAATTCACCATATTGTCATATGAGGCCATCCTTAAAAATATTCTTGTTTGCCGTAACCCGACCGACCCTGTCAATTTAGGACCGACCCATTTTTTTATTTATTTTTTATTTTAGTCCGACCGACTTGCCGGTTGTAACTTGCGTTAAGACCGACCGATTTTTTTTTACTCTTCAAACAACTAATACAAATTCAATGAGATAATATTAATAAGGCTATATTTTAGTTAGTATTGTGAAAGTTGCTTATGCCTTCATACTTGGCGTCATCGTCATCTATGATTATGTTTATGTCACACTATGGCTTCTAGCCTATGTTCGCTCGTTTCATTCACTGTTCGCGCTTGGTAATGATTAGGGATGAGTACCGAAACCCTATATTAAACGGGCCCCGGGGCTGAATTTCAGCCATTTCTATTTATAATAATATTAAACCATTTGTCTGTGATGCAATTTTGCTATTCGCAGTCCAGAAGAGAGAGAGCGACCTCTCACACGGATCCACAGCGCGCACGACACGACAGCCCTGCTTAATGAGTGACAATGAGGACAGAACTAAACATTCAAACGTGGTACACTTTAGATCTGGGATATTATTCTAATTTTATTTTAGATTTCGGCTTTCAAAGATTAGCAAAAGAAGATATTTAAGACGAAACCATTACAAACTAGACGCATTCTGTCTAGACCGCAACTTCCTTCCCTTCACAGCCTGCTGTCATTTCTTCCTAAAACCAAACGTACCGTCAAAATCAGCACGATCGGTAATTGTTGTAAAATGCAGTCTCTACTTTTGCTAAATTGCGGACGCGTTTAATCATTAAAAGAGCTATTAAAAGCACAAATATGCGCAAGAGACGCTGTTCACAAGGCGACGCGCGCTCTGTAATGGACTGCAACGAGACAAAAAAAGTAGGCCTATACTTAACTTTGGGCTTAATGTGCGCATCTAAACTATCAAATATACATAAAATATAAAAATGACCAGCTCTGAGATTCACTGAAACACAGTTTATGTCTTAAATGGACGTAAATAGTTGGGAGAAAATGGTGCATCAGTCATCTATAGCAGTGGTTCCCAAACCTGTCCTCAAACCTGTCCTCACATGGGTTAATGAGCTGATGAGTTGAATCAGGTGTGTTTGATTAGGGAGATAAAGAAAACGTGCAGTGTTGGGGTGCCTTGAAGACAGGTTTGGGAACCTAAAACCTGAAATCAAACAGAAAATCACTCACAGCGCTTGAATGAATAACTTAAACTTTAAAGTAACACCAAGTAAATTTTCCTCTTCGGTCGCCCTACTGGTTGGAAACGAAATTGTCCATTACCGCTGTCGTAAATAATCTAGCCTACCGTCGCACGCACGCTCGCTGTTTACCCAGCACCGGCTTTAGAATGAACGATGTCCACAGACAAGGTAGAGTATGTTACATGATTTCATGAAAGGATGATGTATTGCGACATCAGAAACATATAAAAACGAAATAATGATGATTGTAGCGCTTGACGTAAAGCAGTCGAGTTTTGTAGTTCTTTTTGTGGTCGGGTTCCTACCCGAAACCCGAAGTTACATAGTGCCAGTAAAGCGATACAGACCACGTCAGGCTATGGCAGACGAGTCATTTAACTTATTTTAAGTCGATGTACCATCACAAGGGTCTTGGAAATATATTATGAAGGTTGAAAAACTACTTAGTGTTACTTTAATAAGCATTAATCTATCTATCTATGATGAACTATGCAGTGTTATTTTACATTTGATTACTAAATTAAATTTCTTTTCAGACAGAAACACTTAATCTGAAAAGTAATTTTAGACCTTCCTGAAATTAAAGCACTGTGTATATAATTTTTATCTTTGTTTAAATTTATTCTTTTTTTGAACATGTGTTTGTTCTTGTTTTTGCCTATCATATCCTATCTCATGTATATAAAACAGAAAAGCCTGCACACTGCTGCATAACAAATAGATATTTTATTTGTTTTGTTTTGAATTGATTGAATTTGTTTTGAATTGTTTTGAATTGATTGTTTTGAATTGATTGAAAAGCATTGATGTTTCTATTTGCTATAGATATTTTACATTTCAAAATATAAAGCAAATGTTAATTATACCGCTAAAGTACCGGATAGATAAGCAGTATCGGTAGGAGTAGTAATACCGTTACTCAGCGAAACTCAAACTATTGAGGGCTTGATACAATTTGACCCTAAAATCAAAGTGGTTTCTTTTAAATTGAAATTTCAAAGTGAGCCACCACCATCGGCCTTTTTTTTTAAACCAAAAATGTGTTTTAGGTGTACAGATCAATACAGTACACATAACATGTAGTATGTTGGAAAATAACAATGTCTTTTCTGTTAACCAAATGCTTTTTAATATTCGCTACTTCAGTGCAAGTGAACAAGCGCGCCGTTATTTGTTGCTTTGTGACGTGTGTGTGTGTTCGTGTTCAAGTATGCCAGAAATGCGCAGATTATTACACATTAATACACTGTATTTAATATATCATGAGGACTCACGAGTTGCGTATTTGCGCTAAATCCGCAGAGATTTGGCTTACACGAACTTCCCCAGGAAAGTGAGTAAACATAGAAACACGCCAAATTGGCTCGTGATTTGACAGCGTTACCCGCCAAAGTTAATTTTTACCCTTATTTGGTGGGTTGAAGGGTGTTCATTTCAATCCCTGAATGTTGCACTCCTGTTTGTCTTTGTGCACGAAAACGTCACGCCAATAAATCATTAGAAATATTGCTGACTTGTGCGTGTCTCAAGTGCCCTCTTTTTAGTCCTAATGCCTGTTAGTTGTCTGTGGATTTGCCTATATTTGGCGAAAATGGAAACGTCTTTAGACGTTTGGACGATTTTTGGAAAATCGATTTTACAATCGATTCAATGAACACTTATGTCTCAAAAATCGAGCAGGATTTTTTCACAAAAGTGACAGCCCTAAAACGTAACCGGTCTCTGATTTGTAGGTTGCTTTGACACCTAGCGGTGGATGCACGGTTTGTAGACCCAGTCAGTGACGTCACAATATGCAAAATTGTTTAAATTCATACCAACATAATCAACATGACCAAAATTGTACATTTTTTTTTTAAATTGAATCTTGAAAAAAAAATTTAGACCTACCTACCGACCCTTTTTTTTTTTTTTTTTGCTGTTACTGCAAACCAAAATATTTTTAAGGATGGCCTGATGTAAGAGGATTGATATTTTTGTATTTGAAGCATTTGCAGTATTTCTACTGCTGCTTTGAGTTCATGTCTTTAATCTGTAAAAGGGATTCAAGTTCTCTGTCGCTACGACAGATTTCTGTTAATTGCAGGGTTGCCTCCTGTCCTTAATGTCTTTAATTCACTTTTCATAATTTGAAGGCCTTAAATATGTATTTTTTGTAATAAATGTTTTAATTTGAGTTTGAATAGGTCTTAAATTAAGGAAAGACTAGATCAAAGTCTGGGTTATTGCGGTAGCACGTTCCTGTCTCCACTCAAAGTGTTCTGTAATCATTCCATTCCTGCTCATGGAAAAACTGCTCTGTTTTAACTCCCTTTTAAAAGTCGTTAGCAGAGATCAGGGAGGGACGAGAGGGTTGAGCCAGGGAAGCTTAGGCAGGGCTAGAGTCCTGGCAGAAGTCCAGGGCAGTGCCAGAGGGACAAACCAGATGGGCTCCGGCGGATCTGGAATCCTGGCAGAAAGCCTGGGCGGTGCCGGAGGGACAAACCAGGCAGGCTCCGGCGGATCTGGAATCCTGGCAAAAGGCCTGGGCGTTGCCGGAGGGACAAACCAGGCAGGCTCTGGTGGATCTGGAATCCTGGCACAGAGCCAGGGTGGTGCTAGAGGGACAGATCAGGCAGGCTCCAGTGGTTCTGGAGTCCTGGCCGAGGGTTAGGGCGCTGCAGGGAGTTTGCATGGAGCAGGCAGGGCAAGACACTAGGGCAGCTCTGGAACGGCCTCCTTGGACAATATCTGTGAGGATGGCAGCTGACCTTCAGGAGCTTGGGTGAAACCGGCATGACTGGCAGAATGAACGGAGCCCGCAGGGCAAGGAGCTTGGGCAGCCCCAGCAGGGCACGGAGTTCGGGCTGCACCGGCAGGGCAAGGAGCTTGTGCGGCGCCTGCTTGACAGGCATCAAGGGTGGCGCCGTCAGGGCAAGGAGCCTGGGGACGTCCTCTGAGCCAAAAGCAGGCTTTGGGAAGCCTCTGGGACTTGTCGGACGCAGGAGGCCCTTCTTGTCCGTTTTCGAGAGTGACGAAGTTGACGCCTCTAGGACCACCGGGCTTGGGACCACCAAAGTCGGGTCCCATGACCACTGGACTTGGTCCTCAGTTGGCGACAGGAGCCCTCCACTTCCTGCAGCCTCTCTGGCCGCCACTGGATAGGATGCACATGAGACAAACTTTTTCTTCCTCCCTCTTCCCGAAGGAGTCATTGGAGGACTAGGGACTTGGCAGTTTGTGAGGTGAATGGGAGGTGTGCCAAAGGGTGGAAGGCCACCATCCTCTCCACGATTGTAAACATACCCCACAATCTGCCAGAATGACAGTATCCCCAGCATTCCCATCTCCCAAGCACGGACAGGCTCATTAAGGCTGTTGTTGAACATGTCCTTTAGCACTGCGTCGCTGATGTTGAGCCCCTCTGCTAAATACAAGAGCTGATAAGCAAGCTCCTTCACACTGTTCTCCCCTTGCCGAAGATAAAGGAGCTTATTGCTTCTCTCCACCATCTGATCAGTGGAGGGGCAGGGAGATGGAAAAAGAAAGATACTCATTGTTTGCTGAGTCCTCAGTTGGCTGGTTCATTCTGCAATGCACACAAGATGCATGCAACACAGCACAAGACAAAACATGACATGAAAGCACATGAAACAGGGCACACAGACAAGACAAAACAGGAGTATCAGGGCTCTGTCACAAATCCAAGAAATAGACTAGACAGAACTGACAGAACCCTAACAGAATCTCATAAATAGGTTAAAAAATGTAAATGTCTGGGAGAAAGAGAAGAGCAGAAATATGTGACCGAACACGGAAAGTAGGGACACAAGTTGGTTCTGGGGCATTTTGAGTTATTCACAGATTCTGAAAGTGTAGTCTCCAAGCTTTCCAACGATGTGTAACACATAGAAATCTGATAATATTTGGAGAAAATGTGGCCATTTGAAGGTAGGCATTTAAAAAAGCTCAAACGGTAGAAAACTGCTTCTAAAGATGTGCAGTTCTTACCTCTCTCTGCTGCTGGGAGTGACAATAGGGCTCATTTACATCTCATTTAGATAAGCCATACCCCCTGTAAAGCTCCCCTCTGTGCTTAACAGCTTTTTTTTCTTTCCTGAGCTAGCTAATAACAATAGGTAGGTATGGGAAGGTCTAAACAGACTAAACATGAGATAACGTGTACGTGTTCTTAGAATGAAAACAAACGACAAACTTTAATGTTTATGGAAACTCCCCCAGGACCGGCGAATGCACTTCTGCCGCTCTAGGTGAAAAACAATTGTGCTGCCCCTCTATTTGCAACGTATACCACCAACAACACACAAAGACCAATATGCCATACATATAACGCAAAACCAGCAACAACACACAAAGACCAATATGCCATATACATATAACGCAAAACCAGCAACAACACACAAAGACCTATATGCCATATAACGCAAAACCAACAACAACAAACAAAGACCAATAAGCCATAGCCTACATATAACGCAAAACCAGCATCAACACACAAAGACCAATAAGCCATAGGCCTACATATAATGCAAATAGTGCGCAACGCGCGTGTGCCCAAAATGTCAACAATATTAAAGTTTATGCAGGAGGCAAATACCTGCTGGCATTTTTCTTTAAGCAGTCATGACAAGAATTTTCCAAATAATCATATATTACCTCCTTAAATTACTGTTGCAAATCTCTTTACACCACTTTCTTATGTGTGTATACACACAAATGAAAAATGTCCGCAAGCACAATATATCATCAGCAGGTTCAGCATCTTAAGTAACGACTAAAGAGCAAATGAAGCTTAACTTACGTTTCAGAAACGCGCACGGCAGGCCTTCATCACAGCAAAGGTCTTAACTGCATCCTCCATTTCGATTCTCTCTGCCAGTACATGTTCTATGGAGATTGTTGCCAGTCCATTAAGTCTGTTCCCTGTTCACAAAACGTTCCCCATTCAAAGCAATCGGGATGTTACATATGAAACAGCCAGCCATCGCTGTCAGCGAGCCGAGCCGCCGTATTCAAGCACCGAAGTGTTCCGAGCCCACAAAGTGCGGCGAAAACATTTTCGGTGTAACTGCCACAGTTCAGCTCGTCTGCGACAATCTTTGCGGCGTCAATCTTCATTGAATTTTGAGCAGGAGCAGAGAGCGCTGCATAATAAGTAGCCACGCTGTTTGGGGCGGGGGCAAAAGCGCCGGCGGCTATTCAGTATGGAAATACACACAGACAATGACACGCCCCTACTGCATGATAGAATCTCCGAAAAACAAGCCGATTTAAACCTCAAAATGTACGCTTTTAAATATACCAATACTGTTATCTCAAACATGGAGAGGCTTCTTCATGATCTCAACTAACAGATTCTGCAAAAAAGCGGAAATCACCAATTTTGGAAAAAAACGCTTCTTTCTCATTTTCCTCGCAAGTTGTGCTGCCGACTTGTGTCCCTGGTTTCCGTGTTCGGTCACATATAGATAGATCATAAATAAAAAAGATAAAAATGCACATAGTAATAAAAATACTACTAATAAAAGTACCAGCAGTACTCTTTTTTTACATTATTTTGGCTATTTTAAAGTCCACTAAATCATAAAATTTTAATAGGTTGGAGTTTATAAATAGCTTGTTTGTTGGGTGATAATCTGTTTTATTTATAATTCGTATTGCACGTTTTTGCCGAATAAGAATTGGTTTAATTGTTGTTTTGAATGTATTTCCCCAGATCTCTACGCAATATGTCATGTATGGCACCATTAAAGACCTTTGGGCCTATTTAGGGCCTTTGAATCAAGAATGTGTTTTATTTTAGACATGATAGCCAGGGTTTTTTTTTTTTTTACTTTTGACTTTATGTAGGTTATGTGGGATTTTCAACTGAGCTTTTGGTCAATAATGACACCTAAGAATTGAATTTCTCTTACTAATTCTAGTTCAAACATTTCAATTCTAATCTGGACATTTGTATTATTTTTTTAATTACTAAATAAAATAAATTTAGTTTTATTTATATTTAATGACAATTTATTAACATTGAACCATTTTTTGAAGCCACTGTGTCCAGAAGCTAACCCAAATTTTGATTGGAACAAAATAGAGTTGTATCATTTGCAAATTAGACACAATTTAATTGCGTAGACACCTTACAAATGTCATTGATTTATAATAAAAAAATAGCTTTGGTCCAAAGACTGATCCTTGTGGAACCCCACAAGTGACCCTTTGTAGCTGTGACCTGTCGTTGGTGAATTGCACAAACTGAAATCTATTCCTAAGATAGTCACTAATCCATCTTTGTGCAATGCCCCTGGTGCCATATCTTTCAAGTTTGTTTGTTTTTTGCAATATTTTGTGATCGATGGTGTCGAATGCTTTCTTCAAGTCTATACAAATTCCGACTGAGTAATTTTTATTTTTTTATTGCAGAGGTCCGTTTTTCAACCAGCTCTACAGACATTTCTGTGCATCGATTTGCTTGGAAGCCACATTGATGGTCTTTAATAGTTCATGTTTTTTAATGAAACCGTCTTATTTCAAAGATTTTTATTACAAAGAAGATTCTTATTACAAAGAAGGTTTTCTAATACTTTTGAAAATTGTGGAAGGAGGGAGATTGGTCTATAGTTTGAGAGTGAATGGCTGTCACTATTTTTGCAGATGGGGATGACTTTAGCTATTTTCATGCTGTCCGGAAAAACAGAGAGATAAGTTAAAAATATAGGTTAATGGTTTTACAATAAGTGTCAGAACATCCTTAACTAGTGCCATGTCTATATCATTAAAATATTTTTTTATTATTATTCTAGTTGCACAATATTGTTTAATAGATTGTCTCCTACATTTACAAAATAATTATTAAATTCATTAGCAATATTGATTGGCTTGATTGTAGTTTTCAATTGATTTGTGAAGTACTTTGGATATTCACTTTTCTTAGTGTTTCCTTTGATTGCACTATTTAGTACCGTCCAAGTCTCTTTTATGTTGCTTCTGTGTTGCTCTAGTAGATTATTATAATACTCCTTTTTGGTTTTCCTTAAAGGGTACCTATTATGGCATTTAAAATGTTCCTAATATTGTTCTGGGAGTCCCCAACAACAGTTTTACAAGCATGCAATGACAAAAAACACTTTTGTTGTCTTATAATATGCATTTATTTTTACCTGATTTGCTCACCGACTCCCATATGAATCGTTTAGCGAGTCATTTTTCCAAACCCCTCCTTTGCGTGACGCTAATCTGTGGTGATATGTTAGACACCCAGCCGACGGGGTGTCATTGGTTGTTGCGCTAGATCTTACCCAGATACAACAGTGCTATTTTCTGATTGGCTAACAACACCAGACGAACAACACCAGAGCAGACCAGGGTTGCCAGGTCTGCACAACAAAACCAGCCCAATTGCTCATCAAACTAACCCAATCACGGCCAAAAATATTCAAATAGCGTTCCCGGGTGTTTCCTCAATAACAATCATGTTCCAGTGGATAAAACAATCGCGTCAACCAGCGTGCACTACACAAACAACCCGCGGAAACAGTGCAGGCATACGGACCTGGCAACACTGGAGGAGACGCGCTTGAATCCTGCCGGTTCCACAGTGAGTGAGTTTTAGGCACTGCGGCATATTAAATATATTACAAATAGTTTTTCAGCGTGAGAAATACAATGTGTGGCCGGAGGAGCGTGACAAAAGACCGAAATGAGTGACTGTCACGCTCAATGCGTGATGCGTGACACTCTAGAGCCCTGTGACAACTCCATTAACAATGACAAACACTTCACATATTTCAATACAATTGACATTGAAGACCTAAGTTAGCTGCTAGAAGCTGCGCTGTGCCTGTGCGTACACAACACACAAAATAATTATAGAACATGATACAAACATAAAAGCAACAGCCTACTTACAGATTGTGATTCGGAGAAGGAAGCTGATCCAAATAAACTCGGTACTGAACCTCCCTCCTTCAGTATCAGCCGGCTCGCAAATTCATACTTTATAGCATTTAGGTTTGTGAAGCAATCATCTTCAAAATGACGCGAACACAGAACAAGTTCGGGCTATAATACTTCTGTGGTATAGTTATGAACTGTAGCCACTGTCTTCAAATGCTCCTCACTGGGCAGATGAAAAAAGTTTGCTTTTGCGTCGCACTTCAAAACACAGCAGCGTCTCGTCGACATTGATGTTTTCCCTGGTGTCTTCTAATGCAATGAGTGGGCGTATCTTATTCAAATAACTTGGACAAGTGACGTACGAAAGTGCATCGTTCGTCTATCGATTCATATCAGCGACTCAGAGTCGACTCTTACTTTTGAGAGATAATAACTTTGTATACGGTGAACTTTCATATTTAAAACTTTGCAGGATGTTTTCGTTCCCTTAGATCTATGTTACACACTACATGAAAGGTAATTTTCAAAATTCCATGATAGGTACCCTTTAATATGTTTACTAGCTGATAATATGGTAAATCTCACTTACATCAAACTGATGTGTGTTTTGTGATTAGTGTTTTTTTTTTTAATGATGAAGTCTGTTGATTCGATCTGTGTGTCTGATCAGACAGAGTGATGAGTGTGGCATTGTTCTCTACAGGTTGAGTGATTGTGGTGTCACAGATGAAGGTTGTGTTGCTCTGGCTTCAGCTCTGAGATCAAACCCCTCACACCTGAGAGAACTGGATCTGTCATATAATAAACTAGGAGACTCAGGAGTGAAGCTGCTCTCTGCTGTACTGGAGAATCCTCACTGTAAACTGGAGGAACTGAGGTAAGACCATCTCTACCATGAAGACTCAGAGTAAATAAGGATTAACATGTAGATAGTGCATACAATATATCTTTGGCTGAAGACCCATCCGGTGATTCAGCCAAATATTCCTGCTTTAAACCGTCAGATACTCAACACTCATAGATAACAACACATTTCATTCTCGGTTGGAACAAACAAAAACGTGATAGTTAGGTGAAGTTATTTTTGCTCCCAGCCCTAACACACACACATTTGTATATATGTTATATTAACAACATTGTGTTATACATTAAGTGTTATCTTTATCTTTGAATATAGGCTTAATGTGTGTCATTGTTCTCTACAGGTTGTATGATTGTGGTGTCACAGATGAAGGTTGTGTTGCTCTGGCTTCAGCTCTGAGATCAAACCCCTCACACCTGAGAGAACTGGATCTGTTTAAGAATAAACTAGGAGACTCAGGAATCAAGAAGCTTTCTGATCTACTGGCGAATCCTCTCTGTAAACTGGAGATACTGGGGTAAGATCATCTCTACCATAAAGACTTGGAGTGAATAAGTATTAATATGTAGATAGTGCATATAATATAACTTTGGAGTGAACCCCATCCGGTTGTTCAGCCACAGATTCCTGCTTGAACCGTCAGATCCTGCCGGCGGTAGAAGGCAACGATGAGGAGTCTCCCTGAAGAGGAACATTTACATCTCACTATATTATTATCCCCAAAAGAAAGTAAAACTAACAGTTAAATAAACCAGAGGAGCTACAAACCAGACAACAGATGCAGGTTACAGTGAAGAGTTTTTTAAAAAAAAAACACAAATGTTTGATGTAAATCAACTTGCCTTGTAATGCTTGTGCAAACAGACCCTTGTAAAAGCATTGCCTCAAAATGTGTGTGTGCAGCTGAAAAGAGGGAAGTGGTGTGTGTTTTACCTGAACCAGGGCTGTCACCATATCAGATTTATCACAACATGATTATCATGGCTAAAATAACACACGGTGACAATATATCGTCATATCTATTGAAATCTTGAACAAAAATAATACTATTTGTCAAATTCATCTTTACTTTGTTTATTTTGTGTTAATTTTGAAAAAGAAGAATCACACCATCATATAAAAAAGGAACAATTCCACTTAATGCGACCTGTTTGAAATAATGGTAACAGTTTATCACAAGTATACAGTAACACAGTGCTTAGTAATCATTTGCAAAATATTTATAGTTAATGAATATTATAGAATAGTATATAAGCTGTTGTCAATATATACTAAGAGACTATATACAATAGTGAGTACTTCATTCATTTTGACTGTAATCAACAAAGTGTTATTGTTTAATTAGCTCTTAAGTAAAGAGTTAGATAATTAGAAAAATTAACAATGTATTAACCATGAATAGTTCTCACTTTAGATTAGGTCAAGGAAAATCTGAAAATGTAATTAATTGCTGTAATACAGCCTTTATTTAACATTAATTACATGAGTAATTAACTCTCTCTCTCTCTCTCTCTCTCTCTCTCTCTCTCTCTCTCTCTCTCTCTCTTCTCTCTCTCTCTCTCTCTCTCTCTCTCTCTCTCCTCTCTCTCTCTCTCTCTCTCTCTCTCTCTCTCTCTGACACACACACACACACACACACACACACACACACACACACACACACACACACACACACACACACATTGGGTTTCCATGTTTTATGTTTCATTTTTATACAGTACAACTGTATATTCTATCCCCTAATCCTAAGTGATGTATTTTAACAATGTGAGCTAATTAGTATTTGTATACATTTCATATTGACAGCATTATGTTATTTATTTTCTAAGTGTTATGTTTATCTTTGGATATAGGTTGAGTGATTGTGGTGTCACAGATGAAGGTTGTGCGGCTCTGGCTTCAGCTCTGAGATCAAACCCCTCACACCTGAGAGTAATGAATCTGTTTGGGAATAAACTAGGAGACTCAGGAATGAAGCTACTGAACGATCTGGTGGATGATCCACATTATAAACTGGAGAGACTAAAGTAAGAATAGTTTTTCAACGATTTTTAGTATCATATTTTCATTTAAAATTGAAATCGCTAGAAATAAAAGGAAATTGTACCAGGTTCAGTAACACCATGTGTGAATATTTTGTCTGAGATCATCAGATAATGAGTCTTAAATTCAGTTTCTCTGAACTTTAAAGTGTGTTTAATATGAGTTTAATTCTGCTTATAGTGTTGTGTCAGACTATTTTCATCTTTCCCTCTTTAACTGTCTCTAAGTGTGTAATAATCTGAGATTTGAGTTCTTTGTTAACTGATATTAACTGATATTAAAAGTGACCTTTCATGTGCTTTTGATTTTGCAAAGTGACTTTGAGCCTCAGATAGAAGCTATATTATCATGTTTGAGAATTAATTTATATAAATTATCTAGTTAGTTTCCTTATGAAAAGATGTGACATACGTAATATCTCATACTATATATGTGACCGTTTGTGTGTTTTATTTTAGGTATTAGATGAGTCTAATCTTCTGCTGATCAACTGATGGTGAATAAGGATCCACTACAGAGACTCACAGTCAACAGAATCAACAGAGACTGAAGATACAGTGACTTCACTGTTATAAATTAAGACTTCATTTAGATTTCAACAATCCTGATGACCTGATGAGGCGGCAGTGAAACACCTTTTATTTCACAGCAAATTACAGTTTCTCATTCATAGAGAGTAAATATAGAGCCTGAATGTGTTTGTGTTGTACCAGCAGAGGGAGACAAACACTAATGAAAGATAAATATTTCATAATTATGAAGGAGAAAAAAGTTCAGGCTCACTTTTGGAAAACAAACAATGGAAGCTTGAGTGTATACATGATGTTTTTAATAATAGTTGTATTACATTTGTATTAATGTATTAAAGGGGTCACATGATGGGTTTTCCTTTTTCTTTATTTGGGGTTATGTAGCGTGTTTGTGCATGTATAAGATCTGCAAACTTAAAAGCTCAAAGTCTCCTAAAAAAGATTTATTGTATCTAATGCCGGCACACACTGTACTATTTTGGGCTGTTCCAGATGAAAGATGAGCATCGTGAAACAATCATGGCGATTTCTGTGGTCGTGGGTCCTTAACGGTCTTTTGATCAAAGATAGCCTGTGATCATTTACTAACAGTGTCATGATCATCTCACAGTGTGTTGCTGCTACGACCTATATCTACTGACTAGCCAATAAAACTGCAACATGAAATGTTGTATTGATCACGCGACATGCGCTAAAACTTAAAATTTCTTTTCTCAAGCTCCGTTTGCAAAATTGCAAAGTTCACCTCTTTCCCCAATCCATCTGACGAAACAGCCTGAGACAAAAAGGCATCAGACATAAATGCATCTTTTAGTTCTGAGGCTGTTTCGCCCGATGCCTAATTGTACGAGACTCCTGATGTTGTTTTTCCTGAGACCTGAATCCTTTTAGTCTGAGGCAAGTGTGGAGCACGAGTGCTGAAAAGTGAAGCCAAAGCGTCTCGATCGCCCCCCGGTGGTTGGTCCCAGTATAGGTCATAAAGCCCGCCTCCCCATGAAGTCTAATGGGCGCGATGGAAACCAAACCATCAAATTGCACTTCAAATAATTTTTTTTCAAAGATGTTTTCTGTCATTTTAGGTCGTTTTTATCACTCTGATTTAAGTTTTAAGGTTCGCTTTTTTTAAATAAGTTTGGATCTTAGTTCGTTATTTGATGCAATAAAAACGGGAATGTGACGTCATGATTGACAGCTTTCTCTGAGCAAAATAGTCACCAAGGCACTACATGACTTTTTGGTAATTTTCGGGAGGAGATTGGAGCTTCTACTTTTAATTTCTACATGTCCATAACTGTTTCTGCGGGAGTGAGGGCGGGACTTTACGCGGCTTTATCTCTTGCTCACTACTGCGCAAACTCTGGTCCAGCGTTCACTACTGCCAGAAGCAAGTTCCTAATCTGTGCAAGATGTCAGCGCCATATTGGACTTTGATGGCTTCACTTTTCACCAATGGAAGAGAGTGAAGAGCCGTCTTTTTTTTACAGTCCATGGTCTGAGGCTGACGCCTTTTCGTCATATGAGTGAGGTCTGAAGGCCAATTTATACTTCTGCATCGGTGCGTGCAGTAGGTACGGCGTAGCATATTCACAGACGCGTACCATACTCCTCAAAAATGTAACTACACGTCGCGACGGCGCGGACCACAAGATCTATGATTGGTCGGCTTGGTAGCATCACGTTTCCTCCTACGCATTTCCGCCTGTTTCGTATACACCTCCCGCCATTTTTAAATTCAGAAGTTCAATGAAAGTTCAGTGAAGAAACATGGACCAAGTGACCGAGCGATTGGTTGAAGAGGTGCGGAAATACAGCCATCTGTATGCTCTCTTTCAGTCGCCATTACTTGTAGTAGCCTAAACTCAACAGCCGCGAGGAATCTAAACACAGTGAACGATTAAACCTCCCCCGCCAACGTAGCGTTTCAGCGCTGTTACTGCAGAGCAACATCGACATAACGCAGAAGTATAAATGCTCACGACGGCATCGCTACGTGTTAGCCTACGACGTACACTAGCGTACACTCCCAAAGTATAATGGCCTTGAGGATGTTCACGTAGTACGGACTCTGTCAGTTCCCGTGAAGTGCTCATTGTCTCTGCAGGATCTCAGGTCAGATCTTTGGGTTCACTGACCCACAGGTTTCACCCACTCTGACCACACCTCTCTCTCTCTCCACACACACACACACACACACACACACACACACACACACACACACACACACACACACACACACACACAATTGGTTGGGTTTGTGTGTGTGTGTGTGTGTTCACCTTCTCCAAGGTCTGTGTGGTTTGTCCATCTGTGTCATACTGGGGGATTTAAGTCCAATCCGTCTGTCTGCATCTGCAAAGTGCTGACAGACACACGGCAGATTAACGGAGACAGACGAGACTATCTAACGCTGATGATGGAGGTGTTTAGAAGACCACAGACGCACATCTCCACATCTTTGTCCACTGTCCTGTTACAACAAACCACTGAAGTTTGTCACATTTTAAAATCATGTTCTAGGTAATCTTGAATCAGAATTACTTCCCCTCATCTCTTCTCTGATGACAAATGTAGGGCAGGGCAACCTGTCACACCAATAGCAAACCACAACCATCCAATCAATTCCCCACAGATAAAATCAAGCCCCGCCCTACATTTGTAATTGTTTGAGAAGTTTCACTCCAATAAAATAGCCAATAGCGTTTAATTATATCACAGCTCAGCAAAGCTGCAGTTTCCTCCTAATCTAACCAGTTATTTTCTTAATTTCCTCCATATCACTTTAAAAATACAGAATTATGTGCAGAATTGAAAGGATCCGATGTGTCTTGTGTTCTGCAGTGACTCGTTCATATAATCCGCTCTGTGTATCGTGTCTCTGGACCAGGGCTGTGGCAGGTCGCGTGACACTAACATGAAACCAGACATCATTTGCCCAAATGGAAGACATATTTACACTGTTTGAATAATTCACTAGTCAAGTCAAGTCACTTTATTTTTATAGCGCTTTTTACAATACAGATTGTATCAAAGCACCTTCACAGTGATAACATGAAAATAATACAACAAGTTTGTTTATATAAGAAAATTGCGTCATCGTCCACCTGAAGTAATAGCCTGGTCCTACCAGACTCTTCGTACATTTAATTTGTACAGAGAGTCTGGCCTCGCTCCATTGACAAGCGTTAACTTCCTTGTAGGCGGGTTGAAGTTTTAAAACTATTGGATCTGCCCAGAGTCACTCTGGATCTGCCATAACCAATCGCTGACGTTGGTCGTGATGTATGACGACTCAAACCAATCAAACTAGCGCACAACATCAACGTCATCGTTCTCAGCCACTCCCTCTGTTCGCTGATTGGCCTGGTAAAAGATTGACCGGAGAAAACCAAAGAATACACCACAATCCCAGACATAGTACTGAAGGAAAATGAAAATTGAGCGGAAGACCGTAAGAGGGCAAAGCCAGGCTACTGAAGTAAGGAAGATCAATAATATTGTTGAATAAATGTCCCCAACTAAGCAAGCCAAAAGCCAAGGCCACAGTGGCAAAGAACCAAAACTCCATCAGGTGACAGAATGGAGAAAAAAACCTTGGGAGAAACGGTGCCAGTTCTCCTCTGGCCAACGAACGAACAGTGTATGATCATGATTCAGGCAACTTTACAGGTCAAAAGTCAGATTGGATCAGAACATCCGCAATATTTATACAGTTCCATCTGGTTGGAGGTCAGAGTCATCACGCCAGTATTTGTTGAGGTGTCCATGAGGCCTTCACAGGGCTATTGAAGCAGGCACTTCAGAGATGCGTTGTGGTCATGTCCAGGCGCAGGTTCACCCGATCTGGATAGGATCCGGCTGATTTCAGAAACCTCAGAATAAATGGAAAGACTAACATTAGCCTAGTTTGCCATTCTTCTTATGATGTAACGAGTACATCGGGTGTTTTAGGAAGTATCCCCGGTTCCGGCTAAACCTAATCTATGCAGCCTAATAATCATTTAACTGATTTGAATAATAGAAATGTATAATGTTCTATGTGAATGCTAGGTAAAAGAGATCACTAACTTGAGATGAAATTAAGTTCCTAAATGTAAGTTAGGGAGGAGTGAGTCCATCTAATCTTTCAATCAACAGCCAGAGTATATAAGCAGCCGCTTAACTCTCTCCAGTATCAGCTGTTCCAGAATCCGGTTGTGCCGTACTGAACAATGTCCAACATTCCGGAATTCCAGCTTTTTCCTTCAGACGATTAATCGTCCATTCGTCCAGAGACACAGTCACATCTCGTTAGATTGGATTTTACGGATCCAAACACGGATACTCTTTCTGAGCGCTCCATCCGCAAATCCAGCACTCATTCAAACCATGCTCCGGAAGACCACTCTCTCCTCCACCCTCAAGATGGGGAGTTTAAACTATGCCTCCTATGCCAAACTATACTTTGTCTTTCTTTGGCTTCCTCGGAGTCTCAGAATTCACCAAATCAAACTTCAACCCAGTTATCCATCCTATATTCTCTGACCTTTAAATAATAAACCATGACACCATACATTTCAACATCAAACAAAGCAAGACTGATTAATTGAAACACGGTCATTCAATTTTCATTTTCAATTTGCCAAACCCCATTCAACCATATCTGTCCATAAACCTTTTTCTTCACTAGAGGAAATCTCAAAATACCTCTTATCTCGATCCCTCTATTTATCGATGATAAAAACCTCCCTGCCTCTAGACATTGGCTTCAAAAGAACCTCAAATCCATCCTCAACAGTTCCGGCATCCCAACCAAACATTTCCCTTTACATTCTTTCCACATAGGGGCAGCCACCACAGCAGAATAGAGGGGTCTATCCGAACACCAAATCAAAATGCCAGGTCGATAGTTGTCCAATGCATTTGAAGCATGTGTTTGATCAGATCACATTAGACTAGCACACCAAACACTAGCATCTTTCTGAGTCTGGACCGCTTCTCCCTACTATTTTGCATCATTCTGCTTACCTAACCCAGCAGGGCTTGAATTCGTCTGGATGCAGTGAGAGCTCTCCCGTTCGATGTGCTCTTCCTTTTTGATTGCAGAGTGAACTTTCCTATTTATACATATCGGGGGGGCTCTCTCCTTCGAAACGCAGTGGGAGCTCTCCCGGTTGAATCGCAATGTGAGCTTTCCGTTCAGGCGCCGTGGGGGCTTTCCCTTTCCGAATCACTGTGTGATCCTTCATGTTTTAACCATGGAGGCTCTCTCGTTCAGATTGCAGTGTGAGTCCTCTTATCCGAACAAGTGGACTGGAGGTACCAAGGATCGTATGTGCCTTGGGTGTAGCGGGCCCCCATGTCTTTACTTGATCTAAACCCCCGCGTCAGAATGACGGTAGTTCTGCATTTTATCTATATACCTTAGGTTCCCTCTTTCTGCGGTAGGGAGGTTTGTTCTGGATATCAGTGGCCCTTTTGCCTTAAGGGAACTCCTCCCCATCTGTGGCATCTGGTCTCCCCATGTTCTTTTGACTTAATGGGGCTCCATGTCGTGGACGTTGCGGCAGGGTGTACTCTAGCCTCATACTTAAAACCTCCAGTCCCCAAAAAAGACTTACACAGGAGTAATTTCAGAAAGTCACTGCCACAGCAGTACAGCGGCGAGATGTACCCTAGTCAAACTTCCACAAGTCTCATGTTGTTCCCACAGTAACGAACGTGGGCACAATCTTTCAAAACACACATCCCACCGGAGCACCGCTCATAGCTCCACATGTTTGACATAGTAGGGAGTTCCAGCCCATCTCCTGCAGGAGCCCCGTTAAATATCACTGCCGCACTTGTGTGTTCATTCATGCTTCATACCTCTTTTTTCCTTTTCACTCCTTTGGGGGATATCATGCTTACCGTGCGTTCACACCACCGCAAATTTTGCCGCTCCCGCCGCCCTGCCAGTGACGCCGTGGAAAGATTCGTGGACACTCTGATGCTCTGACGTAGATCGAAAAGCAAACAAGCATTTCGATCGTTATTTTTGCAGAAAATTGATAGATGGAAAGAACTTAACAATTATAGTGACATGTTTGCTAACAAAATAAACCAATTAAAAGCCATTTGTGTGGTGTGGCTTTTGTGTTCATGGTTAAGTGCTATTCTAATTTGCATTCTCGCTGAAAAACAAGTCTTCTAGCGTGAAAATCTTGCCTATAAATAGTGTTGCGCGCCTTCTTGTCAAATTCAAATGATCAACCTCTCCTCTATTTTGCTTGGGAACTAATGTGGTCGGAACCAAAGTTTGCAGGACTACGTTACCTGGAATCCTCTCAAACGGAGCACTTCTACATTCCGATTGGTTGCCGCCGAACCACGTCATAGCTCATTACCATAAAGTTGACCTGATTTCAACTCTCTTTAATGCTCTCACCGTCCAAGACGCGTCGCGCCCCCCTCACTGGAGCTCGCCGCCAGCTCTCATTGAAAATTAATGACTTCCGGCCACTTTGATCCTCTCGCCGGCGGTGGTGTGAACGCACAGTTAAAGCAACACTATGTAACATTTTTTACCTTAAAATAATGTTTCCAAAATCTTATCAGTGGTTCATCAAATTTATTCTGCACTTTTACTGTACGTTCACACTGCCGCCGGTGAGAGCGTCAAAGTGGCCGGAAGTAATTCAGTCATCAGAGGTGTCAATTCCAGGGGTCAGAAAGTAAAAGTCCTGCCATATGTTTATTCCACCCATTAACTCAGCCAGCTGATTTCACTAATTAGTTCTATCTCCTGGCTGAAAAACTGTGCTAATTAGCAAATCCAGGTGATTGGAACAAAATACTGAGGAGGAATTTTACTGACACCTCTGTCAGTCATTCTCATCAGTGGACAGCAAGTCAAATATGTTTAATCTAATATCTTAAAGATTTTATGAACTGTATAAAATGTAGTTTGTGTTTATGTGTGTGTGTGTGTGTGTGGGGAGAGAGAAGAGAGAGAGAGAGAGATGAGAGAGAGTGTGTGTGTGTGTGTGTGTGTGTGTGTGTGTGTGTGTGTGTGTGTGTGTGTGTGTGTGTGTGTGTGTGTGTGTGTGTGTGTGTGTGTGTGTGTGTGTGTGTGTGTGTGTGTGTGTGTGTGTGTGTGTGTGTGTGTGAGAGCTCCACGTGTGTGTCACAGGTCACGCTGCACTACAGACATATGGAGGAGGAGTCTAGAGTAAGAGACACTTCAGTAAGAACAGCCGAACAGTCGTTTGCATTTCGACATTGAATAAAATAAAACACACAGTGGCTTTTGTACTGTACCAGTGTTATTTTAGTACTATTTATATACTGTTATATATAGTATTTGTAAATATGTTGAAGCAGTTTAAGTCAAATTTGTTTCTATACAATACAGATAATACAAAAAAATTATACAATCTCTGCTGTATAGCAGCTCTAAACAGACACATCAGTTGTCATCATTGTAGTCAAATCAATAATATTACTGAATATTAATTGTCTTTTTAGTTTGTTTTAGCAATTTTGGTAAGAGCTTTTGTCATTTTCATTAGTTTTTTTTTAATATTTATATTTGGCTGTAAACACTATTTATACTCCAGTGCTGTTTTCTGATTGGTCAATCCATTGGTGAGCTACTTCCTGTTGTTTTTGTATGAAGTCGATTATAACGATCATAGAGTAACCCAAACACATACATGTAAAAACATATTTTCCATTATCTATGAATCATGTTTTCAGCGTCCCCGTAAGAAGGTTGTGTCTCCTCACGTAGTCTTGCTGCGAGCGCTCTGATTGGTGGAAACCTTCACCGTCCGTGTCACATGACGCATTACATCACTGGATTGAGGTCAGGCCTGGATTAGACCGAGAGAGAATGGAGAGATTAGGAGCTGTTAGTGTTCAAAAACAGGAGGAGAAAGGAAAGAGGAAAAAGAGAACGAGTGAGACACATTGAACATATGCACTCACTCAAACAGATTTAGTGATTTAGTTTGTGTTCACATGCGCTTTGTTGTGTCTTAATGGCCTGCTTGTTTGGAAAGAGTTTTTCCAGCTTCAGGATAAAGGTCCTCAGTGATTTAACATTACTTTTATATTGAGGGATTGTTTTATGATGTTCATCCCTACTGAAGGATTAAACACAGATTTCTTTGCCAAATAGTGACACAATTCAATTCAAAACACATAATAACCATGTGTTTTATATTGTGAAAATGAACCACCAAAGAATATATACACATTAGAAGAATTTAATAAAGATAATGTAAACAGTGCATTCAGCTTCAGTTTTGTTCTTTTGGCTAAAAAGTGAAATTGTTAAAATTGAGTATTGCTGTGACATCATTATACCTTAACAATATATTGATATTATTATTATTGTATATAATTTATTGGTTTATAATTGCCTGATAAAATGCATATCCATCACTGTTTTGAAAATGAATTTAGTTTTAGATGTGAGGTTTGCTTAGACATGATTTCATTAACACTCATTATAACGCTGCTACTTCACATTTCATTAACGATTCATTCATTCTTTAACGATTAGAGGCTGATGTGTAGAATTATAGGGAAAATTGTGTAGAATTATTTAATCAAACATGCAGTATAACAGAGAAAAGCAGGAGAGCTTCTCCACTGATGTTTGTTTGGCCTTCAGAGATGGTTTGATGCCAGAAAATAAGAGAAGACAATTGATTTAGACTGTATGTGAGTCATATATATATATATATATTTTACACTACCGTTCAAAAGTTTGGGGTCAATACGATTATTTTTTTTTTTTAAGAAATGAATACTTTTCTTCAGAAAGGACGCATTAAATTGATCAAAAGTGACAGTAAAGACATTTATAATAATACAAAATATTTATTTTTTAATTAAATGCTTTTCTCTTGAACTTTCAAAGATTCCTGAAAAAAATGAATCACGGTTTGCACAAAAATATGAAGCAGCAAAACTGTTTTCAACTGTGATAATAATCATAAATGTTTCTTGAGCATCAAATCATCATATTATAGTGATTTCTGAAGGATCATGTGACACTGAAGACTGGAATAATGATGCTGAAAATTCAGCTTTGATCACAGGAATAAATTACACTTTACTATATTCACATAGAAAACAGCTGATTTACATTGAAATAATATTTCACAATATTACTGGGTTTGTTTTGTATTTTTAATCAAATAAATGCAGCCTTGGTGAGCAGAAGAGACTTCTTTTAAAAACATTAAAAATCTTACCGACCTCAAACTTTTGAACGGTAGTGTATATATATATATATATATATATATATATATATATATATATATATATATATATATATATATATATATATATATATACAGTCATATTAGTACTGTCAACTTGATTTATGGCATCTAACGTAAAAGTTTGTAAATGTAATTGTAACAAGGTTCGTTGTTATAAAAAAGAAAGAGGCGGGAACCGGCGAATATTCCAAAGATTTTAATAAAATAAATAAACAAATAAAAAAACGAAAGTAAAGACGTTAGTCCCTCCAGGTCAACTGCCGCCACACATAATAAAACAAAACATAAAATAAAATAATCCAGGCCTGGTCATTTTACTGTAACTATGCCTTTTACTATGAAGGTTGATATAGTCTTGAATATAATGTCACATAAGAAGTCTTTAATGAATATTTCTGGTCATCGGCAGGAATGATGAATGTCTGAACCGGTTTAATCTGCACTGAAACGTCTCACAGAATGTGGAAACTGAAGGTCTTCACGAGAGATGGAGATCGGGTAGCAAAGTTGCTCTGACACTGAAGAAAAGGCAATGTGAGAGAGAAGAGACTGAGAAAGAGTGAAGTGAAGACAGTAATCCAGACTAATTCACTTTGTACAGCGCTGGACTGTAAGAGGATTGAAACATTTTCTAAATTAGATCAGTAAAAATAACAAACTGTAAACTAACACAGAGACAGACAGACAGATACTGTAGACAGACAGACAGATACTGTAGACAGACAGATACTGTAGACAGAGAGACAGTTACTGTAGACAGACAGATACTGTAGACAGACAGACAGACAGTTACTGTAGACAGACAGTTACTGTAGACAGACAGACAGACAGACAGTTACTGTAGACAGACAGACAGACAGTTACTGTAGACAGACAGACAGTTACTGTAGACAGACAGATACTGTAGACAGACAGACAGACAGACAGATAGTTACTGAAGACAGACAGACAGTTACTGTAGACAGACAGACTGTTACTGTAGACAGTCTGTTACTGTAGACAGACAGACAGATACTGTAGACAGACAGATACTGTAGACAGACAGACAGACAGAAAGATACTGTAGACAGACAGACAGACAGTTAGTTACTGTAGACAGACAGACAGACAGATACTGTAGATAGACAGACATACAGTTACTGTAGACAGACAGACAGATACAGTAGATAGATAGACAGAGAGACAGACAGACAGACATATACTGTAGACAGACATACAGACAGACAGACACACAGATACTGTAGGCAGACAGACAGACAGACAGACAGACAGACAGATACTGTAGACAGACAGACAGACAGACAGACAGACAGACATTATTGTAAACATACAAACAGACAGACAGACAGTTAGTTACTGTAGACAGACAGACACACAGTTACTGTAGACAGACAGACAGACACACAGATACTGTAGACAGACAGACAGACAGACAGACAGACAGACAGATACTGTAGACAGACAGACAGACAGATACTGTAGACAGACAGACACACAGATACTGTAGACAGACAGACAGACAGACAGACAGACAGACATTATTGTTAACAGACAGACAGACAGACAGACAGACAGTTACTGTAGACAGACAGACAGACAGACAGACAGATACTGTAGACAGACAGACACACAGATACTGTAGACAGACAGACAGACAGACAGACATTGTAAACAGACAGACAGACAGACAGTTACTGTAGACAGACAGACAGACAGACAGTTACTGTAGACAGACAGACAGTTACTGTAGACATACAGACAGTTACTGTAGACAGACAGACAGAAATTACTGTAGACAGACAGACAGAAATGACTGTAGACAGACAGACAGACAGATACTGTAGACAGACAGACAGACAGACAGATACTGTAGACAGAAAGAGAGTCAGAGATGAAGCTGATGTATGAAATTTTAATTATCCCACTATGAAAATTCAGTCACACTTTACAATAAGGATCAATTATAACTGTGGCAAGCAGGACGAGGCGGAGGGCCGAGAGAGAACGACGTGAGGCCGGTGGAGTGAGAGAACGGCGAGAGGCCGGTGGAGTGAGAGAACGGTGTGAGGCCGGTGGAGTGAGAGAACGGCGTGAGGCCGGTGGAGTGAGGAGAACGGCGTGAGGCCGGTGGAGTGAGAGAACGGCGTGAGGCCGGTGGAGTGAGAGAACGGCGTGAGGCCGGTGGAGTGAGAGAACGGCGTGAGGCCGGTGGAGTGAGGGAACGGCGTGAGGCCGGTGGAGTGAGAGAACGGCGTGAGGCCGGTGGAGTGAGGAGAGAACGGCGTGAGGCCGGTGGAGTGAGAGAACGGCGTGAGGCCGGTGGAGTGTTAGTTACTGTAGACAGACAGACAGACAGATACTGTAGATAGACAGACATACAGTTACTGTAGACAGACAGACAGATACAGTAGATAGATAGACAGAGAGACAGACAGACAGACATATACTGTAGACAGACATACAGACAGACAGACACACAGATACTGTAGGCAGACAGACAGACAGACAGACAGACAGACAGATACTGTAGACAGACAGACAGACAGACAGACAGACAGACATTATTGTAAACATACAAACAGACAGACAGACAGTTAGTTACTGTAGACAGACAGACACACAGTTACTGTAGACAGACAGACAGACACACAGATACTGTAGACAGACAGACAGACAGACAGACAGACAGACAGATACTGTAGACAGACAGACAGACAGATACTGTAGACAGACAGACACACAGATACTGTAGACAGACAGACAGACAGACAGACAGACATTATTGTTAACAGACAGACAGACAGACAGACAGACAGTTACTGTAGACAGACAGACAGACAGACAGACAGACAGATACTGTAGACAGACAGACACACAGATACTGTAGACAGACAGACAGACAGACAGACAGACAGACATTGTAAACAGACAGACAGACAGACAGTTACTGTAGACAGACAGACAGACAGACAGTTACTGTAGACAGACAGACAGTTACTGTAGACATACAGACAGTTACTGTAGACAGACAGACAGAAATTACTGTAGACAGACAGACAGAAATGACTGTAGACAGACAGACAGACAGATACTGTAGACAGACAGACAGACAGACAGATACTGTAGACAGAAAGAGAGTCAGAGATGAAGCTGATGTATGAAATTTTAATTATCCCACTATGAAAATTCAGTCACACTTTACAATAAGGATCAATTATAACTGTGGCAAGCAGGACGAGGCGGAGGGCCGAGAGAGAACGACGTGAGGCCGGTGGAGTGAGAGAACGGCGAGAGGCCGGTGGAGTGAGAGAACGGTGTGAGGCCGGTGGAGTGAGAGTGGAGAACGGCGTGAGGCCGGTGGAGTGAGAGAACGGCGTGAGGCCGGTGGAGTGAGAGAACGGCGTGAGGCCGGTGGAGTGAGAGAACGGCGTGAGGCCGGTGGAGTGAGAGAGAACGGCGTGAGGCCGGTGGAGTGAGGGAACGGCGTGAGGCCGGTGGAGTGAGAGAACGGCGTGAGGCCGGTGGAGTGAGAGAACGGCGTGAGGCCGGTGGAGTGAGAGAGACGGCGTGAGGCCGGTGGAGTGAGAGAACGGCGTGAGGCCGGTGGAGTGAGAGAACGGCGTGAGGCGGTGGAGTGAGAGAACGCATGAGGCGGTGGAGTGAGAGAACGGCGTGAGGCCGGTGGAGTGAGAGAACGGCATGAGGCGGTGGAGTGAGAGAACGGCGTGAGGCCGGTGGAGTGAGAGAACGGCATGAGGCCGGTGGAGTGAGAGAACGGCGTGAGGCGGTGGAGTGAGAGAACGGCTGAGGCCGGTGGAGTGAGGAGAACGGCGTGAGGCCGGTGGAGTGAGAGAACGGCGTGAGGCCGGTGGAGTGAGAGAACGGCGTTGAGGCGGTGGAGTGAGAGAGAACGGCGTGAGGCCGGTGGAGTGAGAGAACGGCGTGAGGCCGGTGGAGTGAGAGAACGGCGTGAGGCCGGTGGAGTGAGAGAACGTCGTGAGGCCGGTGGAGTGAGGGAACGGCGTGAGGCCGGTGGAGTGAGAGAACGGCGTGAAGCCGGTGGAGTGAGGGAAGGGTGTGAGGCGGTGGAGTGAGGAGGCGGCGTGAGGCCGGTGGAGTGAGAGAACGGCGTGAGGCCGGTGGAGTGAGAGAACGGCTTGAAGCCGGTGGAAGTGAGGAAACGGCGTGAGGCCGGTGGAGTGAGAGAACGGCGTGAGGCCGGTGGAGTGAGAGAACGGCGTGAGGCCGGTGGAGTGAGAGAACGGCGTGAGGCCGGTGGAGTGAGAGAACGGCGTGAGGCCGGTGGAGTGAGAGAACGGCATGAGGCCGGTGGAGTGAGAGAACGGCGTGAGGCCGGTGGAGTGAGAGAACGGCATGAGGCCGGTGGAGTGAGAGAACGGCGTGAGGCCGGTGGTGAGTGAGAGAACGGCATGAGGCCGGTGGAGTGAGAGAGAACGGCGTGAGGCCGGTGGAGTGAGAGAACGGCGTGAGGCCGGTGGAGTGAGAGAACGGCGTGAGGCCGGTGGAGTGGCCGGTGGAGTGAGGGAACGGCGTGAGGCCGGTGGAGTGAGGAGAACGGCGTGAAGCCGGTGGAGTGAGGGAACGGTGTGAGGCGGTGGAGTGAGAGAGCGGCGTGAGGCCGGTGGAGTGAGAGAACGGCGTGAGGCCGGTGGAGTGAGAGAACGGCTGAAGCCGGTGGAGTGAGAGAACGGCGTGAGGCCGGTGGAGTGAGAGAACGGCGTGAGGCCGGTGGAGTGAGAGAACGGCGTGAGGCGTGAGGCCGGTGGAGTGAGAGAACGGCGTTGAGGCCGGTGGAGTGGCCGGTGGAGTGAGGGAACGGCGTGAGGCCGGTGGAGTGAGAGAACGGCGTGAAGCCGGTGGAGTGAGGGAACGGTGTGAGGCCGGTGGAGTGAGAGAGCGGCGTGAGGCGGTGGAGTGAGGAGAACGGCGTGAGGCCGGTGGAGTGAGAGAACGGCTTGAAGCCGGTGGAGTGAGGAGAACGGCGTGAGGCCGGTGGAGTGAGAGAACGGCGTGAGGCCGGTGGATGGATTGAGAGAACGGCGTGAGGCCGTATTTGAGAGAACGGCGTGAGGCCGGTGGAGTGAGAGAACGGAGTGAGTGAGTGAGAGAACGGCGTGAGGCCGGTGGAGTGAGAGAACGGCGTGAGGCCGGTGGAGTGAGAGAACGGCGTGAGGCCGGTGGAGTGAGAGAACGGGTGAGGGGCGGTGGAGTGAGAGAACGGCGTGAGGCCGGTGGAGTGAGGAGAACGGCGTGAGGCCGGTGGAGTGAGAGAACGGCGTGAGGCCGGTGGAGTGAGAGAACGGCGTGAGGCCGGTGGAGTGAGAGAACGGCGTGAGGCCGGTGGAGTGAGAGAACGGTCGTGAGGCCGGTGGAGTGAGGGAACGGCGTGAGGCCGGTGGAGTGAGAGAGACGGCGTGAAGCGGGTGGAGTGAGGGAACGGTGTGAGGCCGGTGGAGCGTGAGGAGAGGCGGCGTGAGGCCGGTGGAGTGAGAGAACGGCGTGAGGCCGGTGGAGTGAGAGAACGGCTTGAAGCCGGTGGAGTGAGAGAACGGCGTGAGGCCGGTGGAGTGAGAGAACGGCGTGAGGCCGGTGGAGTGAGAGAACGGCGTGAGGCCGTATTCTGAGAGAACGGCGTGAGGCCGGTGGAGTGAGAGAACGGAGTGAGAGAACGGCGTGAGGCCGGTGGAGTGAGAGAACGGCGTGAGGCCGGTGGAGTGAGAGAACGGCGTGAGGCCGGTGGAGTGAGAGAACGGCGTGAGGCCGGTGGAGTGAGAGAACGGCGTGAGGCCGGTGGAGTGAGAGAACGGCGTGAGGCCGGTGGAGTGAGAGAACGGGTGTGAGAGACGGCGTGAGGCCGGTGGAGTGAGAGAGAACGGCGTGAGGCCGGTGGAGTGAGAGAACGGCTTGAAGCCGGTGGAGTGAGAGGAACGGCGTGAGGCTGGTGGAGTGAGAGAGAGCGGCGTGAGGCCGGTGGAGTGAGAGAGCGGCGTGAGGCCGGTGGAGTGAGAGAACGGCTTGAAGCCGGTGGAGTGAGAGAACGGCGTGAGGCTGGTGGAGTGAGAGAGAACGGCGTGAGGCCGGTGGAGTGAGTGATAATGAGCGACTCCTGTGGACGCACCGGTCTCGTATCTCTCACGGAGGAGCAGAAGCATAAAGGAGGAGTGGCGACAGTGGAGATCGAGAGAGACCAGGGCCGGGTTTCCCGATAACGATGTATCTTAGCTCTTAAGAGCGCTCTCTACGTGCAAGGTTACGAACGCTCGCCGCAATTCCACGCGCGTTTCCCAAAGATGCACTTAACATGAACGCACGAGAACGCGCTCTGTGCTACTTAAGCGTCGCTGTCCATTCGCGAAGTGCTGAAATATAACCTTATATGGAACCGTATTCTGAATGTTTAACCTAAAAATCGTCATTTGTTGTGGATTAGAAATCAAGACAAGTCTAAAGCATCTATACAGGCGGAGGCACTGACACAATGGCTGAAAAAAAAAAACAAAAAAAAAAAAACCAAGAGAAGATACCTTTCAAAAAGGTAAAATTAATGTCCTTTTAGAGTAGATAGAGCGAAACAAAGACTTTATTTTTAACAGATTTAAAGGACACCATACACATAAAGAAAAACAAAACATCAGGGAGGACAACATTGCAAACTAACTGCAACCAGCGGCGTTCAAAGATCAGGGAAGGAGGTCCGCAAAATACATGGCTGGTTTTCGTGCGTCAGCAAGTCATTGACAGATTTTTTTTTAAATTCATCCCTATTTTGCCCAGTTTTTAAGACATGATTCCCACATTACTTCATTTATGAATTTTTTTCATTCATTTAATTTAGATGTGTATTTCTATTTTTTTCTTCCCTTTTTAATTATTTAATTTATAAATTAATTTAAACAAAACACGAGTACAATAATAAAGTGTAGCTACAATAAAGTACAATCAAAACCGATATATTATACTCACGTTGCACTGTATCTGTTAAATCTAATTGTAATCTGCCGGTTGTCCTGCAGATGACCTCTGAACTCTGTCTTCTTACGATGCACTTGGGGATTTCCGATTACTCCAGAGCACTCGTAGTTCTACGAAGATTTTCAAGTGCTACTTAAGTTACGATGCTTTTGGGAAACAGACCATAATATTAAGATCAGTCGTACTATCGTTTTTACGATCAACTTAGGCTTACGATGCTTTTAGGAAATGCAGCCCAGGCCTGGATTTATCTTGAGTTTTCTTATGTGACAGCATTCGTCCCTGAGGGGCTGCTGTCTTTAGTTTCATTTTGTATTTGTTTATTTTATTAAAGTTCAATTCACAGATGAAAGCTAAATGTAAAATTGTTATCAAAAGACTGATGGAGATATTTGATGATCATGTCATGGGATTTGAAGTGTTGGAGTCTAACGTTGTGAGAGTCTTTATGACAGTCACTTCACTTAACCCTGTGTTTTACAGGTGAGACACGACTGATGATGAAGATGATGAAGATGATGAAGATGATGATGAGATGATGAGGATGATGAGGATGATGAGGATGAAGATGATGAGGATGAAGATGATGAGGAGGATCATGATGATGATGAGGATGATGAAGGTGACATTCAGGATAATTTCTTCAAAACAGACTGGAGGTATTATGTGTAGTTTTTATCTGTTTATTAATATGAAGGATTTTAAATGAGTAAAAGAAAATCCACATATAAATATATATTCTTCAGTCTTATTTAAAACACACACACACACACACACACACACCACACACACACACACACACACACACACACACACACACACACACACACACACACACACACACACTATTAAACACACAAACTTTTGGTACCCTTATTTTTTAAAAGTGTACATATTTGTTTTTAATTGACAGTCATTCTGCGTGTGTGTGTGTGTGTGTGTGTGTGTGTGTGTGTGTGTGTGTGTGTGTGTGTGTGTGTGTGTGTGTGTGTGTGTGTGTGTGTGTGTGTGTGTGTGTGTGTGTGTGTGTTTGTGAGAGTGGGGGGGTGGGGGGGGGGTGGATTAGGAATCGATTAAAGGCAAATTGAAGGAACTCCGGCTCTGATGTGTCTGTGGATTAGAGGGAAAGAAATGAATCATATTTTAAGTCCTGAGAGTCTCTGAACCCGTCTGCACTGAACATGCCATATGCTGCATCCAGATTATACACACACACACACACACACACACACACACACACATGTCTGGTTCGCTATCTTTGTGGGGACTCTCCATAGGCGTAAGGTTTTTATACTGGACAAACTATATATTCTATCCCCCTACACTGCCCCTGTCCCTAAACCTACCCCTTACAGGAGACATGCTGCATTTTTACAGTTTTTAAAAAACATTGTTTTTTATGTTTTTTAAGCTATTTGAAATATGAGGACTCATGCAATGTCCTCATATATCACGTGTAAGTTGTAATACCAGTGTAATATGCATGTCATTATACACATTTGTGTCCTCATATATCACAAAAACAAGTACACACACAACACACACATACACACACACACACACACAAACACATTCTCTCTCACGCAAACACTCTCTCTCACACACACACACACACACACACACACACACACACACACACACACACACACACACACACACACACACACACACACACACACACACACACACACACACACACACACACACTTCCGTGACTCTTCTTTCCATCTCAACTTGTTTCTTTCTGCATCTCTCTTTCTTATAACACATGATCGACAAACACATGATGGTTTAATCAGTGTGTGTGTGTGTGTGTGTGTGTGTGTGTGTGTGTGTGTGTGTGTGTGTGTGTGTGTGTGTGTGTGTGTGTGTGTGTGTGTGTGTGTGTGTGTGTACCTACAGCAGACATTTTCATTGGGCAAATCTAAAAAAAAAACATATCTAGCTCATATTTAATCACAAATTTAAAAAATCAAATCATGAATAAAGAAAATAGAGCTTCTTTTAGGATTAAAATATTTAGTCATCTAAATAGCTTGTTTTTTATTGATCATTTAAAAATGTATTTGACAAATAAAACATTTATGTATGTATGCATGCAAGTATTTACTTTTTTTTGTTGTTTGCATGAGCATTTATTTGTTTCTTTCTTTTTTTTTTATTCATGTGTTTGTTTTTTAATCCAAGTATGTATTTGTTTGTTCATTTTTTATGTATGCATGTTTGTTAGTTTATTTGTTCAATCATTTATGTATTTATTAATTCAATCTTTTAGGAAAAGATCTTATTTGGTTTTCCAAACAAAAAGATTTAATTAAAAAAAAAAAACAACGTCATCGACTTGTCCTGTATTTATGGAAAGAAATGTTTATTTAAAACTCATTGAAAGTCTCAAAACTACAAGACTCTAGAAGCAAACACAATGAAAAAGCAGGACATTACAAACAAATAAAACAGAAAAAATGTTGATTTGAAAAAAAATGTTGATTTTGTACAAAGAAACATTAAGAGCGTTGGAGCCTATAAAAGCTGAAAACCCCTGAGATTGACGAATAAAACAAACACTGATTGTTGGCAGAATCTAAACGTTAAGAGTCAGAGAGTTTAATTCCATGTAACTCAACACATGATTTCATTCAAGTAAAGTTTGACATTGAAAAGAAAGAGTGTGTGGCGTCTCAAACAACAGATGTTGTGATCTAAATTATAATATCAATTAGAGAAACATATAAAACACAAATGTATCATCTTGGGCTCTGTCACCTATCTGACACAAAAGCACTTTCATCTTCGTTCTTCAGTATCAAAAGCAGCGTATTCAGAAACATATGAGGATATGAATCTGGGGATTCTGAAACATCATCTAGTCTAATGATAATGATACACCTCCTAAAACATCAAGACAGAGCCTTTGCAGTACAGATGATGATGATGATGATGATGATGATTGTCAGATCGAGGTGTAAGTCACTGCTTTACTGAACGCGCTAAATACTTGATCTTCGCAGTTTAAGAACCTGCTCGATTATCTATCATCTACCAGCTAGACTTCATTCAAAACACTCAAGACGGACAGTAAAGTTCTGGTTATCGTCCTTTAGAAACATCTGCAGTCAGTTTTCACTTCTGTCCAGAACTCAGAACCAAATGCTTCATTTGTGCACGAACGCTTCAGAATATGGGTTTGACGTGATCACCCTGTTTCTTAAAAAAAATAAACGACGCTTCCATGAAGAACCCTTTAACATTTCCACTGCGCAAAATGCCCAATAAGAAAGGGTTAATTTACGGCATACGTCTTTACATTTGAAGAGTGCACCGACCTTCCCTTCTACACGCCCTACAGGACCTGGAACTTCCAGGAGTTTTGGTCCTTGTAGTCCAGACAGTCCGCGGCGCTGAAGTTCAGTTTCCAGGACGCCGTTTGGTCTTTGTAGTCTAGACAGTCGACGGCGCCGAAGCCCAGTGACGCGGCGCTGTAGCCCTGGGACGACAGCGAGGCGGGGGATTGGCTGAGAGCGCCGCTCATGGAGCCGGTGATGGGGCTGAGAGCACCCCCGGTGGCCGACAGCTGCGGGTGCATGGGAGACAGGTACGAGCTGCAGTCCAGCCCGGTGAAGTAGGACGAGGAGGTGGCGTAGCCTTGCCCGTACGCCGGGGCCTGTGTGTAGGTCATGGGGTACCCGCCGGAGCGCTGAAGGCACGTCCCGGACACCGACAGCGGGTCCGGCAGCGGAGAGATGGACGCCGGGCTCCAGATGGACACGGTGGCGCTGGTGGAGCTCGGGGTGATGGAGGTGCCGGGGGGAGGCGGGGGTGGAGGAGGGCTGTAGTTGGTGCCGGCGTTGGCCTCGCTGACGCTGGGCTCGCGGGCGGGCGAGGACTTCTTCTTCGGGGGTCTGGGTTTGGTTTGGCCGCTGGTCTGTTGCTGCTGCTGTTGACGGCACTTGGCGCGTCGGTTCTTAAACCACACCTGCAGGAAAACACACAGTTGGGTTACGCTACACGCCTGCGGTGCCTCTCTGACGCATCAAACATGCTGATGTCTTTGCTAGTTTGAGTTGTTTTAAATTTATATTAAATATATATATATAAATACAAATAAATTAAATATATATATATATATAATTCAGAAAGGCAAATAAAGAACAAACAGAAAAAATGGATTAACTGTGATTAATCAATGACAATGAATCATGATTAATCGATTACTTGCGGCCAATCGATTTGACGGCACTAATATATATATATAGCCTATACATACATATCGATGTGTGTGTGTGTGTGTGTGTGTGTGTGTGTGTGTGTGTGTGTGTGTGTGTGTGTGTGTGTGTGTGTGTGTGTGTGTGTGTGTGTGTGTGTGTGTGTATTGATTTATAGTGATTGATTGATATGACAGATATGACTATATATAGACTATATATACTATACACTATATATAACTAGATTAGTTAATATATGAATTAACAATGAACAACAACTTTAAAGCAACTATTTATCTTAGTTAATATTAATTTCAACATTTAATAATACAGTAATAAATTAAAAACGTACCTGTTAATATTATTTAATGACTGAGCTGACATGAATAACATTCAACTGCTGTATTTATAAACTAATGTTAATAAAGATTAATATACACATTTTTGCTTATTGTTGGTAAATATTAATTAATGCATTAACTAATGGGACCTTATTGTATAGTGTGTGTGTGTGTGTGTGTGTGTGTGTGTGTGTGTGTGTGTGTGTGTGTGTGTGTGTGTGTGTGTGTGTGTGTGTGTGTGTGTGTGTGTGTGTGTGTGTGTGTGTGTGTGTGTGTGTGTGTGTGTGTGTGTGTGTGTGTGTGTGTGTGTTCTGGCCTCACCTGGACTCTGGACTCGGGCAGGTTGATCTTGAGCGCGACCTCTTCCCTCATGAATATATCCGGGTAACGCGTCTTGGCGAACAACGCCTCGAGGATGTCGAGCTGCGCGCGCGTGAACGTGGTTCTCTCGCGCCGCTGTTTGCGTGGCGTGTCTGAAAACACACATAAACACAACAGTTCAACATCCTGTCTTCAATGTGCATCTATCTATCTATCTATCTATCTATCTATCTATCTATCTATCTATCTATCTATCTATCTATCTATCTATCTATCTATCCATAATATGTTAAAAAATATAATTGTAATCGTATTTGTTTTTATTATATTTTTTTAATTTATTTTATAATTTATTTTATTTTATAAATAATATAATATCTCTGACTCTGTGGATTAATAAAGGTGTCACTGCAATTGTTTATACGGGAAACTCGCATTAATTATCTCAATCGGCAGCATTAATTAATATATTTATCCGTGTTTACAATGATAATTATTTCGCATTTGGCTCAACGATTATCAGACTTTTACTAAATAAACCAAGCCATCTTATATTTATACAATTTATATCATAATTATCGGATTTAAAAAAAAAAGCAATTGAAACTGTCGATGCGAATTTTTACATGCGTGTCATTTTCGCTCTCATTTTCATATTTAACAGCTCATTTGAAGGGATATTCGTTGCTTTGACTTAACATTCGATTTTTAACAAATTATTTCGAAAAAAAAACTATATACAAAGCAAATTCAAAATTAAGTTTGTTATAAACGCCTAATCTACAAACTTTTGTCACCTTAATTTATACAGTGCTTTTAACAGCATGGACTGTTTCGAAGCAGTGATAATAGAAATAACTTTATATATTTTCGATTGCAGTAAATATTTAGTCATGATATCTTTAATAAACGCAAAATATGTTTTATCACTCTGAGAAGCAAACGGGAGTGTAAATCATATTGCACTAACTCATTGATTAAAAATTGAATAATGTAATGACGTTTTCATCACGATTATAAGCGCATTTATGCATAAATACTTCATTATGAGAGTTGTTAGCAATTTTCTCAGTTCCAGATCGCTTCTTAAACTATTAAAATAATATGAATATTAGGCTAAGCCGATCAACACTTTTACGCGCAGTTTAAATATAGTTTTTACGCGCATTAAAATATAATTTTATGTGCAGTTTAAATAGATATTTTTACGCGCAGTTTAAATATCATTTTTACGCGCATAAAATGTCACATCTGATCTATAAATTCGCATTCTGACATGGAAAATGCATCAATCCCAAAAAAACAAACGCAGTTAGATAAGCACTTACTGGGGTATCCGACGGCGGAGTGCAGGAGGTCCATCCCGGTTCCGGACAGAGTCAAGCCGTTGACGGAGTAATGAGGCTGTTTCATGTAGGACATCATGACTATAAACTCTGTGTCTGTCTCTCTCTCTCTCTCTCTCTCTCTCTCTCTCTCTCTCCTCCTGTCACTCTCTCTCTCTCTCCCTCTCTCTCCTTCTCGTCTGTTTCTGCTGAAATGGATCTTTATTTTTACGCAGGTTGGTTGTCTGTCAGTGTCAGGTTATTTTGTTCTGTTTAGATGTGAGCTGCTCTCTGTGAGCTCCAGCGGGGATCAGTGGTCGGTGGAGCCGGTGTCCGGTGCGGGTGTGCGGGTGCTCGGTGCGCGTGTCTCCGTCTCCGTCTGATAGTGTTGAAGTGAGGAAGAGGAGGAGGAGGCGGCTAATTAGAGAAGAACAAGACCTGAACAAACCCCTCCCTCCCTCCCTCCACCCCCACCCCACCCTCTCTCTCTCCTTCTCTCTCTCTCTCTCTCTCTCTCTCTCTCTCTCTCTCTCCTCTCTCTCTCTCTCTCTCTCTCAGATTCAAGAAGTTATATATTGCGTTTATGGGGAGAAAACACAATACAAGATCATTATTACAAGTATAATGTATTTGAATAAAGTATTTACTGTGTTGTTAGTGTTTGTTGCTCACATTATATTACTCCTCTATTTATTTATCAAAACACTCGCTTGAATTACAACGCAACAAATCACTACAAAATATAGCCTATATTTTTGCAAATGTGCCCGTTAAGTTATTATCCGGACGTTCAAAAGATCCAGTTTTTAAAAACCGATCGCGAACGTTAAGGGAACATTCCATTTCATCAACATCCAAACTAAAATATTTTTTAAATAAAAACGTTACGTGTCTGTTTTTGTGCTCATGTTTTGAGAACATCATTAAATAATAACTGTCGGTTTTATCTATCTTTTTATTGGTTATTCGAACGTTTAGCGAACAATCCATTTCGTTTCTTCAAACATCATAGGAATGTTTTAAATGTTCTCTGAACGTTCTGAGACTAGTAACATTTAAAAATCGTTAGACGCACATCCAACTGAATTTTTTTCCATGAATGACGTTTTCAGATAACTGTGAACGAACGTTCTATTAATGTTATTATTGTTCTCAACTCAGTGCGTTTGGTATTCGCTATTTAAATAATGTATTCAGTTCAAAGATGTGTTTATTTCTAAAAATCTAAAACATTCGCAGAGTTGAAAAACGGGCCTGTCTGCCTTTAAGATGTATTTGACACATTAGAAATTCAGTGATAAGAATAAATGAATCTCGGGTAAAGTTTAATGATCAGAGATGTGATGAAGTGATCGATATAAAGTTACTGTATTATGCGCGTTCATGGCTCAGTTTCAGAGAACAGATTACACGTCACAGCCGTACAAAAACACATTTCATTATTTCACATCGCTGCAAAATACGGAAATAATTGGATGTGTGTTGTGTGTGTGTGTGTGTGTGTGTGTGTGTGTGTGTGTGTGTGTGTGTGTGTGTGTGTGTGTGTGTGTGTGTGTGTGTGTGTGTGTGTGTGTGTGTGTGTGTGTGTGTGTGTGTGTGTGTGTGTGTGTGTGTGTGTGTGAGCGCGCGTCCAAACGGGATTAAAGAAACAAAAGGACCCAGTGTTCCACAAATCCCACAAATATCCACCATCATCTCTCTCTCTCTTTCTGCTGTTTTTTGTATTATAGCCTAATGAATGTTCATTTAAATTCATCATCTGTATATTTTGTTATTTTATATTTACTTCATAAAGTAGCCTATATTACTTAATAAAGCGCGTTTTCCACTTGTCAATTACACATTTAGGTTAAACTATCGCCTAATAAGAATTAGCCTATATATTTTCTGATGTAATATTTTGTAATTAATAAAATGATTAAGCTATTTGTTGGTGTTTTACTTCCTCTGCCAAAACTAAGAAAGAAAAATAATAGTAATTTAAATCTATCCGCTCGTTTCGTTTTAAACCTTTCTTTAAAGCTGTAGAGTTTATCTTTTGTCTTTCGTTTGTCTGTAATTCAGGCTATCGCATTATTATATTCCAGAATCGTGTGATTTGGCGGGAGTTCGAGGCTCGTGAATCTCTCAGTATTGTCATATGATTGCGAGGATGTAAATGAGCGCGTGT
>CM070825.1:44378634-44381134 GCA_036326025.1 Chrosomus eos
TAGTTAATTCATGTGAACTAAAGCAGTTAATTAACGTTAAATATTGTAAAGTGTTACCTAAATAAAATAAATTAATAATATAAATAAAAAAGTTAATTTTTTTTTAGCCGTAACATTTCTCTTGTTTAAAACTCATTTGCATATCACAGTCACAACGCATGTAAAATTGCAATCTCTAAAACACAAACTCGCAGTTATGAGAAATATGATGATGTCGTTTAGTGATTGTTTTGAAGACATTCATAGATGAGCTGATGAGACATATGAAGCATCTGGACTCACAGATTGATAATCCAGACAGCAGCAGGTGGCCGTTGTGAGTGTGTGTGTGTGTGTGTGTGTGTGTGTGTGTGTGTGTGTGTGTGTGTGTGTGTGTGTGTGTGTGTGTGTGTGTGTGTGTGTGTGTGTGGTGTGTGTGTGTGTGTGTGTGTGTGTGTGTGTGTGTGTGTGTGTGGTGTTGAGATTATGCAGGTCGACATGCGCTGGAATACACACTCAACCTGCAAGAGTGTGTGTGTGTGTGTGTGTGTGTGTGTGTGTGTGTGTGGTGTGTGTGTGTGTGTGTGTGTGTGTGTGTGTGTGTGTGTGTGTGTGTTGGTGTGTTGTGTGTGTGTGTGTGTTGGGGTGTTGTGTGTTGTTGTGTGTGGTTGTTGGTTTTCAATCAATAAACACTAGAGCTGCTCTTATATAGTGAATATATTGTTAAATGTAACGCATTAAAAGTAGCGGCAGTTACATAATCAGATTACTTCTTCAAGTAACTAGAACAAATATCTGGGTTACCTTTTCAAATAAGTAATGCAAGTCACTTTTCCCTAAAGTATTGAGTGACAGCTCTCCTGTGAGAGAAATCTTGAGTAAGTGTTGAGGCGTTGTGTGTGAACATGTTATTGTAGCTATAGACTAATGTGCGCAAACATTTACTCTTTTTACTTGCACAAAAAATTATTCAGTATTCCTCGAAGTAATAATCAATGTTAAATTACACAAATATACTTTATGTATTTAATCTCACACTGTAAAAAATAAAGCCGTAATTTTTATGGTAAAAAACCGGCAGCTGTGGTTGCCAGAACTTTACCGTCAAAAATACGGTAGCAATGTTATTATTGGTTTTACAAACTTAACTTAAAATTTACAGTAATAAACCGTGTTTTTTATTATCTGATATAATGTTAATTTACCGGCCTATTGAAGTATTAATATCTGTTTTGTACCAATGTAATACAACAATCATCACAGCAGTGATGAGAGACACATGATGAATCAAAGCTCATCACAAGCAGCTCTTCTCCAATAAAGTTAACACTAATATATAGAAGCTGCACAGTCTCATTCACACACACACTAAACACCATCATGGTAACACACATTAAATTTAAAAAATACAATAAACATTAATTTAACAACATTAAATGTAACATAAAACCCTAATGTACATAACTGATTAGAAAATAACTAAGAAAACTAAGAAGAAACAGTTATTTCAACAAAAAATACATAAAATGTGAAGTGTCACACAGGGAATTGTGGGAATGTCAATTTACGGTTTTTCACTGTAAATTATACAATGAGTTGTTCTTTTTCACTTTCAAAAACTGTAAATTTAACGGTATTTTACAGTAAAATTACATTAAATGTACCATTAAATATATCAGTTATTTACCGTATAATATAGTACGGAAACTTTCTGTTAACCAATTAACAGTTTTGCACTGTAGCATTTTTACAGTTTTTTACTGTTAAAATCACGGATATTTTTTACAGTGCGCACACACTAAACTAAAAAGTAATAACTTTTGATTATAATAATGTATTAATAAATGATGGCAAAAAAAAGTTATAATCTTTAAAAGTATTTTGTAACTTTAATTTACAGTGTCCTTGTTACATGCTACTATAGAAATAAAACCCTAACCCTAACCCTAAACCAAACCATAACCCATGTAGTAAATTAATATTACTCAGTACTTGAATGTATAATTACACCTTACAATTAAGTTTAACCATATTTTTATTGTTATTTTAATCTTAAAGTGATAAAGTGTTACCTCAACTATCAGAAATTGCCATAAAAAAAAACTGAAAAGTATTTTCGTATTTTCTTTAATAATCTTTGTTTACAACTTACAAAACATTTTTATATATACTTGACTAAATCTTGTTTTGAGCATTGTGTCTTGGATATTTTAAATATGTATGCAATAAGGCCGGTGTTATTTAGTGAATAAAGTCCACTTACTGTGTGTCGGGTCTATCAAATAGTTTGAAAGAAAATTACTTTTAAAAGCAATATGTGTTACAATATTGCTTTACTCCTTAAAAAAGTAACTACTTAGTTATGCTTTACATAGAAAATAATGCGTTACAATACTGAAGTGTCCATTGAAAGTCTTCAGATCTCTGTGGAAGAAGTAGATCATCCGGGGACTGTTTTTCAAATTATATATATATTCACACTATATAAGCGCAACACTTACAACTCAAACGTGATGTTTAT
>CM070825.1:44386134-44396134 GCA_036326025.1 Chrosomus eos
TCGTCTGTGTGTTTCTACTGTCGTCTGTCGATGTGATGAAACACTCAAACTGCTACTGTGTGTTTCTTAAATAGTCACACAAGGTGCTGGACTGATCTGAACTCCTGATACACTCGCGCACAACACACACACACACACACACACACACACACACACACACACACACACACACACACACACACACACACACACACACACACACACACACACACACACACACACACAGTCTCACAATGGTTCTCTGATTCTTAATTGGGAGTGTAATCCTGAGGAATGTCTCTAATTAGCAAATACTGCAGTTCAGATTTTTTTTCCAGCCTGTTCCTACACACCACACACACACACACACACACACACACACACACACACACACACAACACACACACACACACACACACACACACACACACATACAGACTGTTTTTTAATGTTAGATTATATTTATTATAAACACAAAACCTAAAAGAATCTGGTCTTT
This sequence comes from Chrosomus eos, assembly GCA_036326025.1. Classification (NCBI taxonomy): domain Eukaryota; kingdom Metazoa; phylum Chordata; class Actinopteri; order Cypriniformes; family Leuciscidae; genus Chrosomus; species Chrosomus eos. The sequence continues at coordinate 44,386,613 of CM070825.1, forward strand.
AATAATTTTCTCATTAGGACAAAGGGGAAATTTTTTTTATTTCTAAAACGTTGTAGTTGGATGTTCGTCTAACTTTTTTAAATGTTACTACTTATTTCAGGGCGTTCAGAGAACATCCAAAATGTTTGAATGTTTGAAGAATGATATAATGCACCCTTAATTAGTTTGCTTGCTTGTGTGTTTCATATCACGTTGCTTAATGTTTGTTCGTAGTTAAATAAATACAAGACAATTTTCCAAATTATATATTTTTCACAGTTTTTTAATAAAGTAAAAACGCATGTTGCTGGTTACATGTTAAACAAACACTGCTCAGTTTTAATATGGACCCAATCTATAGAGAGTAAAAGTAACACTGAAGCTAATGTTGCAGAGTGAAATAAAGTATATTCACTCTATAAGTGATGATAGTGATGAACACCTGCTGTTAACAAGCAGAATCACTCAGGATAAGAGGAACAACAGGAACAGAAAACAGAGAAGAGGAGCAAAAACAATAACTACAACTGACTTACAGCCACACAGTCTTAGATCAATAATATCAACAAATAAAAAATAAACATCTCATTAGAGGATGATTAAACAACTCCAAAAACAGCACTACCATATTCACTTATTACAAAATATATATTTCATATGGTACATGTACAAAGGCTGTGTAAGCCCTTTATTTGGGCTCTTGGCCATTGACTTTAGTTGAATTAATTATCTTTCAGCAATTGTTAAAAGTGCTGATATCACTATTGTCAACAATATTTCATGCTCCTGAATGCAATGACACCTTTTATGTGCACTGTTTTGTATCGGCAGCTGGATTTGGACACATGTGAGTTCCCAAAAGAGTATGAAAGTCTTAAAAAAGGGCTACTCAGTTTTGAACTTTCATTACCAAGTTGTTTTTACTTTTGCCATTGGAAAAACTCTTTTTAATTGTTTTACCAGTTTGCTACTGACATTTATTAATAATGTAATCATAACTAAAACAATTTCAGCAAAGGGGGCAAAATAAATTACAGTTATAATTAAATAAATCATATTAACCTTATGTTGTTTTTCATTTACATCATTAATGTTTAAAATACATAAATATGCAAGCAAAAACAATGCTTTGCCCCAAAACACTGCTTGCACACAGACAGCTTTCCTAATCACACTCAACCACGCAAGACCAGTTTCACCAGCTTCATAATAATAATAATAATAATAATAGACCAGCGCTATACCGGCATAAACTAGCCTGGCAAACATGGAATCCAGGCTGGTTTATGCTGGATTTTTCAGTAGGGTGTGTGTGTGTGTGTGTGTGTGTGTGTGTGTGTGTGTGTGTGTGTGTGTGTGTGTGTGTGTGTGTGTGTGTGTGTGTGTGTGTGTGTGTGTGTGTGTGTGTGTGTGTGTGTGTGTGTGTGTGTGTGTGTGTGTGTGTGTGTGTGTGTGTGTGTGGTGTGGTGTGTGAGTGTGTGTGTGTGTGCTGCTGACACACTGCTGATGGTAAATCCAGATTAGTGTGGCTAAAACAGGCTGCAGGACTGATGCATGAACCCTAATACACAGACCCGCTGTCACCCTCAATAACTCAGACACACACACACACACACACACACGATTATGGGGCCACGAGCTGAACCAGCACAGCCTGACACAGACGAGACGACGTGGAGACATTTGTGTTTCCGAACGTCTGCAGAACACATATCTGATCGGATCTATTAAAACAACATAAATTACTGATAAAATACATAACTGTTCATAAACAATATCTGTTCACTTATAAGTGATACAGTAAGTGTCCAAGTGTTCGTATCCGCAGGATCTTTTAATCACACTTTAGATTAGGGTTGCAATTCTCTCTATTAACTAACGACTTTTCCTCCATAAACTCCTTATTTACTGTTTTTAATTCATAGTTAACAGGTAGTAATATGTAATGTTAAGTTTAGGATTAAGGGATGTGGAATATGGTCATGCAGAATAAGTGTAATAAACAGCCAATATCCTAGTAATATGCATGTTAATAGTGAGAATTGGACCCTGAACTAAAGTGTTATCGATCTTTTCTTCATCATGTTTAAAGTCCCGATGTGTTTGAATCGGTGAATGTATGAAGTCAGTCCTCAACATTTTGAAGAGAATCACATTAACCACAAACTATGGAGCGAATTATGTGCCATAATTAAACAAACAAATCCAGCATTTTGCAAACAAACTCGATCTGCTTTGCAAAGGAAAACTCGACAGAAAAAACAAACAAAGCAATTTGCAAAAACAAAGGTCAATTTGAGTGAAAATGCAGTGGAATAACTAATATTGTGTTATAACCACAAATGTGTTCAGGCAGATTTTCTCACAAATGTTGAGTAACTTCCTCTTCTAAAACAATAGATGGCGCTAAAATAGGGGATTAATTTAGCGCTAGTCTCCCGGGAGAAGCACTGATTTAAAATGTGCTTGCCTTTGCATACAGCTGAGGAAAAAGTTTCTGTCTTTATTTATAATAAACATCTTGAGGTTTTCCTTTGCTAAATGTTTATTACATATCTAGACAGAAATCCACATTAACACTTCTCTCCGCTCTCTTGCTCAAATTGACCGTTTTTTCTGTTTGTTTGCGAGTCGAGTTTTTCTTTGCAAAGCAGATCGAGTTTGTTTGCAAAATGGTGGATTTGTTTGTTTAATTATGGCACATAATTCGCTCCATACAAACAAACAAACACAATAACGACTGTCTTCATCTTCAACACTACATCTATTGATTTGTTTGTTTGAACTTCTCTGTCAAATGTGCTGATTGTAAAGTGTGTTTGTGCAACTTTATTGAATAAATCCACTTGATTTGATGTCTAATGACATTCAGACATTTATTTGTGCGTCTGAAGTGATCAGATGCTGATGCTTGTGTTTGATTTAGTTAATCCTGACTTGTTTTAATGAGCCGTTTCTCTGTGTTTCAGGGTTTCTTACGCCGGATTCGACATGTTTCTCCTTCACTGCGGCACAGAAGCTTCTACAAGGATATTTTCCCAATGATCCGTCACATAAAACATCACTGAAGAACAGTCTCTTTCTTTAATGATGTTCCTGTCTTTGGTGGAAAATCTCTAAAGATCTAATCTGATCTCATTCATTTTTTTCTTCATGTGGATTTTATTAATAAAGATTAAAACATAACAGTGCATTTAATAGTATGACTCATCTTATATCCAAAGCAAAGTGATTTAAAATAATATATGGTTGTTTTAATTTTCATCAATTGTTATCTTATATTCTTTGATTATAAGAATGATTTTTTATTCTATATTTAACCACCAGTCTTAGTTTAACAAATATTTGAATCAAGAAAAAACACATATTTGATGCACTTTATATTGTGATCAGTACATTTGTTTCATTAATACTGTAATGTTCAAGTCAAGTATCAAGTTCGTTTTATATAGAGCACATTCTATAACAGCCACTTGACTGACCAAGTGCTTTACAGAACTACGAATTAAAAGACACCAAACACCATTCGAGTTAGACATCATAGACAGTACAACAAGGTTAGACAGCTTAAAACGGGAGACCGTCCAAGCAGTCTCAAAGATTATCAGTAATAAAATAAATACAGAAACGACAGTAACAGGTTTAAACTAGTTCATACTCAAAGGGAGAAATAAAAATAGCAGCAGAAGATATATATATATATATATATATATTAATATAATATTACACACAACACACATGTATACACACATCACACACACACATACATATACATACTGTACATGCGAGTTGATTCGGAACACATGAACCTGCAGGTCAAACTGAGACAGTTGATGGTTTATATAGACGCATCAGTGTCAGAGTCAATCTGAGACTTTATCTGTAACCCGCTTTACACTTCGTAACTCTAACCGACACACACACACACACACACTTCAGCAGTTCAGAACCGACACTCACGTCACACACACTTCAGCAGTTCAGGACCGACACTCACCCTCACACACACTTCAGCAGTTCAGGACCGACACTCACCTTCACACACACTTCAGCAGTTCAGAACCGACACTCACCGTCACACACACTTCAGCAGTTCAGAACCGACACTACACCGTCACCACACTTCAGCAGTTCAGAACCGACACTCACCACACCACACTTCAGCAGTTCAGAACCGACAACTCTCACGTCAACACACACTTCACATTCAGAAACCGACACTCACCTCACACACACTTCAGCAGTTCAGAAACCGACACTCACCGTCTCACACACACTTCAGCAGTTCAGAACCGACACTCACCTCACACACACTTCAGCAGTTCAGAACCGACACTCACCTCACACAACACTTCAGCAGTTCAGAACCGACACTCCTCACACCATCGATCAGCCACATCACACAACTTCACAGTTCAGGAACCGACACTCACCTCACACACACTTCAGCAGTTCAGAACCGACACTCACCTCACAAACACACTTCAGCAGTTCAGAACCGACACTCACCCTCACACACACTTCAGCAGTCAGAACCGACACTCAGCACACACACTTCAGCAACAACGACACTCACCTCACACCACCTTCAGCATTCGAACCGACATCACCTCACAACTCAGCAGTTCAGAACGAACACTCACCACTCACACAACACACTCACACATAATCGAACCACATCACACTCACACACACTTCAGCAGTTCAGAACCGACACTCACCATCATACACACACACTTCAGCAGTTCAGAAACCGACACTCACCGTCACACACACTTCAGCAGTTCAGAACCGACACTCACCTCAACACACCTTCAGCAGTTCAGAACCGACACTCACCTCACAACACACTTCACACACCCACAGTTCAGAACACGACACTCACACTCACACACACTTCAGCAGTTCAGAACCGACACTCCACCGCTCACACACACTTCAGCAGTTCAGAACCGACACTCACCTCACATCACACTTCAGCAGTTCAGAACCACACTCACTCGTCACACATCACCACACACTTCGCATTAGAATCAGTTCAACCGATCAACTCACCCTCATCACCACACTTCAGCAGTTCAGAACCGACATACTCACCTCACACACAACACTTCAGCAGTTCAGAACCGACACTCACCTCACACACAACACTTCATGCAGTTCAGAACCGACACTCACACCTCACACACACTTCAGCAGTTCAGAACCGACACTCACCCTCACACACACTTCAGCAGTTCAGAACCGACACTCACACTCACACACACTTCAGCAGTTCAGAACCGACACTCACCGTCAACACACTTCGCAGTTCAGAACCGACACTCACCTCACACACACTTCAGCAGTTCAGAACCGACACTCACCCTCACACACACTTCAGCAGTTCAGAACCGACACTCACCTCACACACTTCAGCAGTTCAGAACCGACACTCACCTCACACACACTTCAGCAGTTCAGAACGACACCACCTCCACACATTCAGCATTCAGAACGACACTCACTCAACACACTTCCAGTTCAGAACGAACTCACACAACACTTCAGCAGTTCAACCGACCACTCACACACACTCAGTTCAGAACGACACTACCACAACACCACCAACACCACACAACACTTCAGCAGTTCAGACCGACACTACCTCACTTCAGCGTTCAGAACCGACATCACCTCACACCACCACAGTAACAACCACCCAACCACACTCACACAAACACACCCTCACCACACTTCACAGTCAACCGACACTACACACACTCAGCAGTTCAGAAACCGACACTCACCTCACCACACTTCACATTCAGACCGACACTCCCCAACACACTCAGCAGTTCAGACGACACTCACCTCACACACTTCAGCAGTTCAGAACCGACACTCACCTCACACACTACAGTAGAACCACCACCCTCACACACACTTCACAGTCAGACCGAACTCACTCACACACTTCGATTCAGAACCGCACTCACCCACACACTTAGCAGTTCAAACCGACACTCACCAACACACTTCAGTTCAGAACCGCACTCACTCACACACACTCAGCAGTTCAGAACACTCCCTCACACACACTTCAGCATCAGAACCGACACTCACTACACACTCACAGTCAGAACGACATCCACCACAACTTCAGCAGTTCAAACGACACACTCAACCACTCAGTTCAAACCGACACTCCCTCACACACTTCGCAGTCAGACCGACACCCTCACACACACTTCAGCAGTTCAGACGACACTCACATCACACACACTTCAGCTTCGAACGACACTCACTCACACCACTTCGCATTCAGAACGACACTCACCTACACACACTCGCAGTTCAGACGACACTACCTCACAAATTCACGTTCGAACCACACTACTCACACATCAGTTCAGAACGACATCTCACACACACTCGCATCAACGACACTCACTCACCACACTCAGCATTCAGAACGACACTCACTCCACACACTTCAGCAGTTCGAACGAACACTACACAACTTCAGTTGAACCGACACTACCTCACACAATCACAGACCGAATACCACACCACACACAACACACACACACAAACTTCAGTTCAACGACACTCACTACACCACTTCAGCAGTTCGAACGACACTCACCACACACATACAGTCAGAACCGACACTCACCTACACAACATTCAGCAGTTCGAACACACTCCTCACACACTCATCAAACGACACTCACCCCACACATTCAGCAGTTCAAACCGACACTCACCTCACACCACTTAGCAGTTCAGAACCGACACTCACCTCACACACACTTCAGCAGTTCAGAACCGACACTCACCTCACACACACTTACAGTCAGAACCACACTCACCTCACACACACTTCAGCAGTTCAGAACACACAACACTCCACACACTCATCACCACCTACACTTCAGATTCAGAACCGACACTCACCTCACACACTTAGCAGTTCAGACGACACTCACCACACACACTTCAGCAGTCAGAACGACATCACCTACACACACTTCAGCATTCAGAACCGACACTCCCCTCACACACACTTCAGCAGTTCAGAACCGACACTCACCTCACACACACTCAGCAGTTCAGAACCGACACTCACCTCACACACACTTCAGCAGTTCAGAACCGACACTCACCTCACCTCAACACACACCTTCAGCAGTTCAGAACCGACACTCACCTCACACACACTTCAGCAGTTCAGAACCGACACTCACCCTCACACACACTTCAGCATTCAGAACCGACACTCACCTCACACACACTTCAGCAGTTCAGACCGACACTCACATCCACACTCACACACATCAACATCACACACACTTCAGCAGTTCAGAACCGACACTCACCCTCACACACACTTCAGCAGTTCAGAACGACACTCACACTCACACACCACTTCAGCAGTTCAGAACCGACACTCACCTCACACACACTTCAGCAGTTCAGAACCGACACTCACCCTCACACACACTTCAGCAGTTCAGAACCGACACTCACCTCACCTCGACTCACTCACACCACACACATCACATCAACGACACTCACCACACACCACACATTCAGCAGTTCAGAACCGACACTCACACTCAACACACACACTTCAGCAGTTCAGAACCGACACTCACCTCACCACCCCCACACCACAGCACAACACACCATCACACACTTCAGCAGTTCAGAACCGACACTCACCCTCACACACACTTCAGCAGTTCAGAACCGACACTCACCCTCACACACACTTCAGCAGTTCAGAACCGACACTACACTCACACACACTTCAGTTCAGAACCGACACTCACCCTCACACACACTTCAGCAGTTCAGAACCGACACTCACCCTCACTCACACACACACACACACACACACTTCAGCAGTTCAGAACCGACACTCACACACACTTCAGCAGTTCAGAACCGACACTCACCCTCACACACACTTCAGCAGTTCAGAACCGACACTCACCATCACACACACTTCAGCAGTTCAGAACCGACACTCACCCTCACACACACTTCAGAAGTTCAGAACCGACACTCACCTCACACCACACACACACTTCAGCAGTTCAGAGCCGACACTCACCCTCACACACACTTCAGCAGTTCAGAACCGGCACTCACACTCACACACACTTCAGCAGTTCAGAACCGACACTCACCCTCACACACACTTCAGCAGTTCAGAACCGACACTCACCCTCACACACACTTCAGTTCAGAACCGACACTCACCCTCACACACACTTCAGCAGTTCAGAACCGACACTCACCTCACTCAACACACATACACACACTTCAGCAGTTCAGCACCGACACTCACACTCACACACACACACTTCAGCAGTTCAGCCGACACTCACCTCACACACACTTCAGCAGTTCAGAACTGACACTCACACTCACACACACTTCAGCAGTTCAGAACCGACACTCACCCTCACACACACTTCAGTTCAGAACCGACACTCACCCTCACACACACTTCAGCAGTTCAGAACCGACACTCACCCTCACTCACACACACACCACACACACACACACACACACACACACTTCAGCAGTTCAGAACCGACACTCACACTCACACACACACACACTTCAGCAGTTCAGAACCGACACTCACCCTCACTCACACGCACACACACACACACTTCAGCAGTTCAGAACCGACACTCACACTCACACACACTTCAGCAGTTCAGAACCGACACTCACCCTCACACACACTTCAGCAGTTCAGAACCGACACTCACCCTCACACACACTTCAGCAGTTCAGGACCGACACTCACCCTCACACACACTTCAGCAGTTCAGAACCGTACACTCACCGTCACACACACTTCAGCAGTTCAGAACCGACACTCACCCTCACACACACTTCAGCAGTTCAGGACCGACACTCACCGTCACACACACTACTTCAGCAGTTCAGAACCGACACTCACCCTCACACACACTTCAGCAGTTCAGAACCGACACTCACACTCACACACACTTCAGCAGTTCAGAACCGACACTCACCCTCACACACACTTCAGCAGTTCAGAACCGACACTCACCCTCACACACACTTCAGCAGTTCAGGACCAACACTCACCGTCACACACACTTCAGCAGTTCAGAACCGACACTCACCCTCACACACACTTCAGCAGTTCAGGACCGACACTCACCGTCACACACACTTCAGCAGTTCAGAACCGACACTCACCCTCACACACACTTCAGCAGTTCAGGACCAACACTCACCGTCACACACACTTCAGCAGTTCAGAACAGACACTCACCCTCACACACACTTCAGCAGTTCAGAACCGACACTCACCCTCACACACACTTCAGAACCAGACAGATTTAAAGCAAATTACTTTGTTTCAATTGAGAGAGAGAGAGAGAGAGAGAGAGAGAGAGAGAGAGAGAGAGAGAGAGAGAGAGAGAGAGAGAGAGAGAGAGAGAGAGAGAGAGAGAGAGAGAGAGAGAGAGAGAGAGAGAGAGAGAGAGAGATGGATGGATGGATGGATGG
>CM070825.1:44398634-44411134 GCA_036326025.1 Chrosomus eos
GGTACAACTTTCACTACCATCTCTTTCTTAGCCTTCAGCTCAAGTGTGTGTGTGTGTGTGTGTGTGTGTGTGTGTGTGTGTGTGTGTGTGTGTGTGTGTGTGTGTGTGTGTGTGTGTGTGTGTGTGTGTGTGTGGTGTGTGTGTGTGTGTGTTCTGAGTCTCAGTTCAACTATTCTGTTGAATATATTTTTTGTGCTGTTTCTGATCATTTTAAGGCTGTATTCATGTGTGTGTGTGTGTGTGTGTGTGTGTGTGTGTGTGTGTGTGTGTGTGTGTGTGTGTGTGTGTGTGTGTGTGTGTGTGTGTGTGTGTGTGTGTACCTTTAGCCTTATTTGAGGACTAATTTTTTACACAAAAAGTGAGCTAAATCTGACAAAACCTCTCAAAACTGCCTTTTGCTGACGTCCTTATTTGTAAAAACAGTAAGTAAATTAGTTTTACAATTAAAAACTTGTAAAACTGCTTAAAGTTTTTGGTCAGGGTTAGTGTGTGTGTGTGTTATGGTTAGGTTATGATATTTATAACTAGCTTTATGAAGAACAAACTAGCGGTGTATGAAGTGTCCTGGTTTAGATAGCTGAGTAAGTGTGTGTTGTTTTCAGGGGTTAAACACACACCACATCCGGTCTAATGTCACAGACCTGTGAAGGTCACTGGTCACTGTCAGGAGTTTAATAATGCTCCCAAAACGTTATTTATTTATCCCTGAAATGTTTTAGTTGGATGTTTGTTAAACGTTTTTAAATGTTACTTGTTCCGAGGACTTTCAAAATGTTCCCACAATGTTTCCCATATTGCAAAAGTAAAACAGTTATAAAAAAAAAATGTTTAGAAGAATATTATGTTTTCATAACTTAATACGAACATTCGACAAATGTTCTTAGAAAGTTTCTTTTTTTTTTTTTTTTGCTGTAAAATTTTAAACAAAAATTGTTTCAGGTAACAAATTATGTTATAAAAACGTTTTGCTGTTCACATTTGTCAAATTAAAACATCCAGTCATTTTTGACTAAATTTGATGTATTTTTAAGAGTATTTTTACTTCATCAGAATGGTGTGAACTTGGTAAAGGTTTTGACTCTTGGTGTGTGTTTCACATGTCGCATGATTCGAAACGTTTAAACAGTTCTGAAAAAATAGCCACACTTGTATTGTTTGCGCATTGTAAATGAATTAGAGAGTTTCCTCTAGTGGAAGCATTTGGTACTGCAACATCTCACTGAACGCTCATTTACTGAGATATCAAACTCACATTTGTGAAAAAAAAATTGTTTTAATTTTCACACAGTTTTAGAGTAAAACGTGTTTTGGAAAATATATATTTCATATAAAAAATTTAAATGGTATTTTGTGCATCAATGGTAAATTTTATAACTTTTTCCAAGTTCACCATTTTAAAAATTTCAGCAATAAATAATCTGCCAAGTGTCGTCTTTAAAAGAGATCATACTTCAGTCTGAGATCCAAAGCATTAACCATTTATTACAGTTTAAAGGAGCATTGCGTAAGTTCTGAAATCTCTAAGCGTTACTGACACCAGTGGCCGTTAGAGAAACTGCAGCCAGTATCATGCTCGTTCTCAGTGCGCACGCTCGCTGGCCGCGCTAGATAAGGTTTTTTGTTTACTTACGAGGAGTTTCCGTGTGTGTCTGGATTGCGCTGGAGGCTGGTCGCTTCTTTCCGTCCGCAGAGTCCAAACACTGCTAGCGATCGCCGCTGCTTGCTAACGGCTGCCGTACGGATGTAAGCCCAAGTAGACGAGAACGCGCGTAACGTCAAATTTTTTGAATTTTCGCGCCAATTCGGACCCGACTCCTCCACACACACACTTGAGCCTACAGGCTGATCGAGGCGACCGTGGTGGACAGTCAAGGTGTCACTCTTTCTATTACATTATGGCTGGCTCATAAATGTACAAATGAAAACTCTATCTTAAAGAGTTTTTTAGTAAAAACCTACACATAGCCCCTTTAAGTTGGAAATCTTTTTTTTTTTTTAAGTGAATAAATTAATTGAATTCAATTGATTTGAACTACGGCATAAATATAATTTAGTACCACAAAATCCCCTAAAAATACAAAATATTATATCAAAAAACATTATCAAATTAAAATATAGTACAATAATTTCATTGAAATAAAATTGGTTATTTAACTGGAGGGTTATTTTTATTTCATATTTTATTATGTGGTTATTCAAATGTTAAGCAAACATTCCATTGTATCATTCCTCAAACATCATATAAAGGTTACTCTGAAGACATTCTAAAACATTATACGTGTGTGTGTGTGTGTGTGTGTGTGTGTGTGTGTGTGTGTGTGTGTGTGTGTGTGTGTGTGTGTGTGTGTGTGTGTGTGTGTGTGTGTGTGTGTTGTGTGTGTGTGTGGAGAGAGAGAGACTCATTCAGAAATGTGTGTGTGATGTCATGGTGTTCTCAGTGTGATGTCATCCCGATGAAGCGTGTGTGATTCCTGTCCGTGTGTTTCTGCAGTGTCAGTGTTTCTGTCCAGTGCTCAGTCCCTGTCTCAGAATGATAATAGCGATTCGTTATTCATCATCACAGGCGTCGTTCAGGCTGGTTTACTGTAAAGCACACGCGGCTCTAGAGGAGTGTGTGGTGGAGATGCACCGCACCACTGCTTCCTCTTTCCTCTCAAAAGCACCTTGGTGTGTGACGATGTTTCACCTGTATCAGATACTGCAAAACACTCCAGCGTGAGCAAACTGCACCGTTTCAGAGAAGAAGCATTTACAGCTTCAATATGACACTTCATTATAGGCTCAATTATAGAAGTGCTCTAAATATTCATATAATGGCCTTTTCACATGATGTAAAATAAGTCTCTGGTGTCGCCAGTGTGTGTATGTGAAGATTAGCTCAAAATACCGTACAGATATTTTTATATAGCGTGAGAAAATGGTCACTTTTGTTTTTAGGGCAAGAAAAAACACATTTGACTCGGACCTCAGACACAGACAAAACACACAAGACACAGAGACTGAAGCAGAAGTAATGTAGAAGCAACAGGGCATTTACGGTCATTGATCAGCATATAATGTCATGATAATCTATAAATTAAAATCGTGTTCCCGGGGGCGGGGCTTATGTAAATGTCAGGGTTCATGATGTCTGGATGTCCTTTTTGACCAGTCAACATATGTATTTGCATAACAGACATGACACGTCATCAGTGCATGCTATCACTCTGCAACATTACAGGAACATTACTTCTGAATGTAAAAACTAATGTTGTTTGACATCACTAAACGTTTCAGGAGGGGGGAAATTAGTGAATAATTCACTGACACAAAATGCAGTTCAGTGAATGATGATAGAAAGATACAAGACTGAAAATACAGTGTACTAGTCATATGGAGTATTGTTATGATAGTAAATGGGTTTTTTGTGCTTATTTAATGCACTTTCATGTAAAAGCAGCATGTTAAAAGTAGATTAATTCAGCTTTATTGTCAGAGTATAAATGTGATCCAGTGAAATACAGTAAATGATGAAGAACGGTCTTTCTTGGGTGAACTATCACTCTAATAACACAGTCTGTTGAACAGCATTTTAACCGAACAATCATTTAGTTCACATGTGTCAAATAACATGCTAGTCTAGTTTCTGTTGTGGTCTGTGATCACGTACATGAATGTCTGTCTTCACTTCTAAAGGAGTGTTTGAGATGTTTTGAATTCTAAACATGAATCATTTTCTTCAAGATCTTGATTTGAATCTGTGATTTCAAATTTGAAAAGCTTGGCCTTTAAAATCGTGAGTTTTTGTGATGAGTGATCAGTGTGTTGACTGAACTCCTGTCAGACACACACACACACACACCGATCAAGGCTCCAGTCGACCTGTTCAGCTCGTTTTACAGCATCTGCATAAAAACACAACCTCATATCTGTGTGCTTTCAGTTTGATCAGACACACGTGGACGTGATAATGAGGCACAGAGTGTGTGAGATGAGGGAATCTGTGTGTTACTGTGAGGTCAGGGGGGGTGTGGCTGTGGAATAGGTTTGCCCCGCCAACACACACACACACACACACAACACTCACACACACACACACACACACACACACACACACACACACACACCACACACACACACACACAACACACAACACAAACTCACTGTTAAGGTTTGTTGTTTATACTCTGAAGTGGAATGAAATGTGGTGTTTCCAGTGACATAAGACAGACAATATTACTCACACACACTCAGTTACTCCTACAGTAAACCGCACACACACACACACACACACACATGCTGGAACATTTGCCATTATGAAGACTTTTACTTTTTCATGATGGTTTTTATCTTGAGCTAATGATATTTTCTATCAACATTTGTTGCAGTTTTACATATTTTAGACACATACTTACATAAAGTTACATAAATAGTTACATAAACAGATAGACGACCTAGAAGATAGATAGTAGATAGATAGATAGATAGATAGATAGATAGATAGATAGATAGATAGATGATAGATAATAGATAGTAGATAGAATTTAGAAGAGAGAAGAGTAGATAGATTAGAGAGATAGAGATAGATAGATAGTATTTTAGATAAAGAGAGAGAGTAGATGTAGATAGTAGATATTTTAGATAGATAGAGAGAGAGCGATAGATAGATTAGATATTGTTAGATGAGTAAGATAGATAGTATTAGAAGATAGATAGATGATAGTAGATAGAGATAGATAGAAGAATTAGATAGATAGTAGATATTAGATAGAAGATGGGATAGATAGATAGTAGATAGTAGATAGAGAATAGATAGAAGATATAGATAGATAGTAGATAATAGATAGATAGATAGATAGATAGATGAAGATAGAGTAGATAGATAGATAGATAGATATTAGAAGATAGAAGATAGATAGATAGATAGATAGATAGATAGATAGATGATAGATATTAGATAATAGAAGAGTAGATAGATAGATAGATAGATATATAGATAGATAGAAGATAGATAGATAGTGTAGATATTTTAGAAAAAGAGAGAGTAGATAGATAGATAGTAGAGTAGAGATAATAGATAATAGAGAGAGTAGATAGATAGATAGATATTTAGATAGAGAGAGAAGAGTAGATAGATAGATAGTATATTTAGATAGAGAAGAAGATAGATAGATAGAATGATAGATAGATAGATAGAAGATAGTAGATAGATAGATAGATAGATAGATAGATAGATAGATAGATAGATAGATAGATAGTAGATAGATGAGAAGAAGAGAGTAGAGATAGATAGATAGATATTTTAGATAGATAGAGAGAGATAGATAGATGATGATAGATAGATAGATAGATATAGATAGATAGATAGTATAGATAGAAGAGATAGTGATAGATAGATAGATAGATAGATGATAGATAGATAGAGAGAGAGAGATAGATAGATAGATATTTTAGATAGAGAGAGAGAGATAGATAGATAGATAGATAGATAGATAGATAGATAGATAGATAGATTTTTAGATAGAGAGAGAACTAGAAGATAGATCGATAGATAGATAGTTAGATATTTAGATAGATAGATAGAAGATAGAGTAGATAGATAGATATGATATTTTAGATAGATAGATAGTATAGATAGATAGATAGATAGATAGATAGATAGATATTTATAGATAGATAGAGAGAAGTAGATAGATAGATAGATAGATAGATATTTTAGATAGAGAGAGAGAGTAGATAGATAGATAGATAGATGATGTGTGGATGAGATGATGGATGGATGATGGATGGTGATGGATGATGATGATGATTAGATAGAGAGAGATAGATAGATAGATATTTTAGATAGATAGAGAGATACAGAGAGAGAGAGTGATAGATAGATAGTTAGATATTTTAGATAGATAGATAGATAGATAGTTAGATATTTTAGTAGAAGTAGATAGATAGATAGATAGATAGATAGATAGATAGATAGAGATAGATAGATAGATAGATAGATAGATAGATGAGAGAGAATAGATAGATAGATATTTTAGATAGAGAGAGTAGATAGATAGATAGATATTTTAGATAGAGAGAGAGAGTAGATAGATAGATAGATAGATAGATAGATAGATAGATAGATAGATATTTAGATAGATATAGATAGAGAGAGAGAGTAGATAGATAGATAGATAGATAGATAGATAGATAGATAGATAGATAGATAGATAGATAGATAGATAGATAGATATTTTAGATAGATAGAGAGATAGATAGATAGATAGTTTAGATAAGATAGATAGATAGATAGATAGATAGATAGATAGATAGATAGATAGATAGATAGTAGATAGATAGATAGATAGATAGATAGATAGATAATTTTAGATAGATAGAGAGAGTATGATATGATAGATAGATAGATTAGAGAGAGAGATAGATAGTAAGTTGTGTGTGTGGTAGCAGGTGTTATTCATATGCGAATGCAGAAGTGAGAGTGTGATGGTTATCTGTCTCTTCTTTCTCTCTGTGTGTGTTTAAAGGAAACGTCTGCAGATATTAATTGTGTTATCAGCGGCAGCATCTGTGACGAGTCCAGCGTTTCTGCTGCACATATATCTGTGTGTCTCTGGAGCTCACAATAAACTGCTCACATACAGGTGCTGGTCATATAATTAGAATATCATCAAAACGTTTACTTATTTCAGTAATTCCATTCAAAAAGTGAAATTTGGATATTATATTCATTAATTACACACAGACTGATATATTTCAAGTGTTCATTCCTTTTAATTTTGATGATTATAACTGACAACTAATGAAAAACCCAAAATCAGTTTCTCAGAGAACTACAATATTGTGAAAAGGTTCAATATTGAAGACACCTGGTGCCACACTTTAATCAGCTAATTAACTCAAAACACCTGCAAAGGCCTTTAAATGGTCTCTCAGTCTAGTTCTGTCGGCTACACAATCATGGGGAAGACTGCTGACTGACAGCTGACCAAAAGACACCAGTGACATCTTTCACAAGGAGAGCAAGACCAAAAGGTCATTGCTAAAGAGGCTGGCTGTTCACAGAGCTCTGTGTCCAAGCGCATTAATGAAGGACTGGACTGCTGCTGAGTGGTCCAAAGTTATGTTCTCTGATGAAAGTAAATTTTGCATTTCCTTTGGAAAGGTGGAAGAGGGAGGAGAAGCAACAGAATCCACGTCGCTTGAAGTCCAGTGTAAAGTTTCCACAGTCAGTGATGGTTTGGGGTGCCATGTCATCGGTGTTTTCTGAGGTCCGAGGTCAACGCAGCCGTCTACCAGGAAGTTTTAGAGCACTTCATGCTTCCTGCTGCTGACCAACTTTATGGAGATGCAGATTTCATTTTCCAAAAGGTGATTGTTAAAGAGGCTGGCTGTTCACAGAGCTCTGTGTCCAAGCACATTAATAGCGGCGAAGGGAAGGAAAAGATGTGGTAGAAAAAAGTGTAAAAGCAATAGAGATAACCACACCCTGGAGAGGATTGTGAAACAAAACCCATTCAAAAATGTGTGTGAGATTCACAAAGAGTGACTGAGCTGGAGTCAGTGCTTCAAGAACACCACACACAGAAGTATGCAAGACATGGGTTTCAGCCGTCGCATTCCTCGTGTCACTCCACTCTTGAACAAGACACAGCGTCAGAAGCGTCTCGCCTGGGCTAAAGACAAAAAGGACTGGACTGCTGCTGAGTGGTCCACAGTTATGTTCTCTGATGAAAGTAAATTTTGCATTTCCTTTGGAAATCAAGGTCCCAGAGTCTGGAGGAAGAGAGGAGAAGCACAGAATCCACGTTGCTTGAAGTCCAGTGTAAAGTTTCCACAGTCAGTGATGGTTTGGGGTGCTGGTCCTCTGCTGGTGTTGGTCCACTGTGTTTTCTGAGGTCCAAGGTCAATGCAACGTCTACCAGGAAGTTTTAGAGCACTTCATGCTACACACACACACACACACACACACACACACACACACACACACACACACACACACACACACACACACACACACACACACACACACACACACACACACACACACACACACACACACACACCTGCACACAGTGCCAAAGCTACCAGTACCTGGTTTAAGGACCATGGTATCCCTGTTCTTAATTGGCCAGCAAACTCGCCTGACCTAAACCCTATAGTAAATCTCTGGGTTATTGTGAAGAGGAAGATGCGATACGCCAGACCCAACAATGCAGAAGAGCTGAAGGCCACTATCAGAGCAACCTGGGCTCTTATAACACCCGATCATAGCCACAGACTGATCGACTCCACGCTGCATTGCTGCAGTAATTCAGGCAAAAGGAGCCGCAACTAAGCATTGAGTGCTGTACATGCTCATACTTTTCATCTTCATACTTTTCAGTGGCCAACATTTTTTAAAAATCCTTTTTTTTTATTTTATTGGTCTTAAGTAATATTCTAATTTTCGGAGATACTGATTTTGGGATATTCATTAATTGTCAGTTTTAATCATCACAATTAAATGAAATAAACACTTGAAATATATCAGTCTGTGTGTAATGAATGACTATAATATCCAAGTTTCACTTTTTGAATGGAATTACTGAAATAAATCAACTTTTTGATGATATTCTAATTATATGACCAGCACCTGTATGTTTGAAACCACATCCAGAAATTGTCTTTTTCAAATGGTTTTTAACCAAGAAAACCTCAGAGAACATTTTTTCAAATCAAACGATTCATTTTAATGTTCATTCTCATGCTTGGAATGAATCATGCGTTAAATGCTCAATTTAAACACTACGAGAGTTGGTGGATCATCATGTGTCACAGAGAGAGTGTGTGTTCATGCTGACCTGTTTACTGGTGCGACTCAGTGTTGTGTGTGTGTGTGTGTGTGTGGGAGTGTTTGTGTGTGTACTTTCCACTCAAGACAAGCGTCTGTTTTTTCCTCTAGTGTGTGTATTAATATACATACAGTATATAAACATTCCATAAACATTCAAAAAATATAAACATTCCAGCAGTCATGGCCTAATGGTTAGAGACTCGCACTGGTAACCGAAAGGTTGCGGGTTTGGCAAGTAAAAGTGTGTGTGTGTGTGTGTGTGTGTGTGTGTGTGTGTGTGTGTGTGTGTGTGTGTGTGTGGTGTGTGTGTGTGTGTGTGTGTGTGTGTGTGTGTGTGTGTGTGTGTGTGTGTGTTTGATACTCTTAATGTGTGTGCACTAACTTGGATGGGTTATATGCAAAGGACAAATTCCGTGTCTGGGTTTCCATGTCACTTTCACTTCTTTTTTTTTTAATTTCATGTTCTTGTGTTCATATTTTGTCTGATAATGCAGAAGTTGTGGACTGTGGGATTTGTTTTGGTACATTTTACAGTCCATTCCCAGGCCTGAAAATTTCACATACATAAATTATCACAGTTTAAATTCATAAATTGATAAATCCATATTTGTTGAGCTCTAATCAGAAAAGTAGGGGTGGACAGGTAAAATATTAAAAAATAAACATATCCTAGCTAACAAAAACATAACGTTTTGCTAACGTTTCCACTTAGGGACTGTTTACACGACCCTAACAGTAAAAATGTATGCGTTTTAGCCGCTCGTTTTCACGACTGGCGTTTTGGCTGAAAAACATAACTTTTAAAAAATGGGTTTCAAAGGCCACATTTACACATAGCCGGGTATTTGGAGAAACGAATATTTCCCCCCTTCCGTTTTCAATAATAACATTGTGCACACAACATCGTTTTCATACAAGTTGTCATTTAAATCGAGCCGCATAAATATGCCGTCGCATAATGTGACGTTTGAGAAGCTAAAACGCCGTTTCTCCCAGTCGACACGTCAACACATAACCGGCGTTATCAGAAATCTCCACTTTTGCCGGAGTTTTTAATTAATCGTTTTCTGTGATAAAAATGGGCTTTTCGTGTAAATGAGAGGCCAAACCGCAGGGAAATATCTGCGTCTTGCCTTCATGTAAATGGGGCAAAAGTGGAAGTTTTTGAAAACAGTCTCCGCGCAAACAATAAAATGTGAATCTGTGAAAACGATGACATCATGCACATGCGTATTAGTCTTCAGTCTGTAGTGTTTCATCGCCATCTACTGGCCTGGCAGCAGAATACAGCGCTTTTAGTTGTTTTCGCGGATCCGTGTGAACAGGATCATTTTGACAATGTACGCTGGAAAAACTTCTCTGTTTTAAGTATATGGTTGTCGTGTAAACGTACCCTAAGTTATGAAAACATTATTTCTGAACG
This sequence comes from Chrosomus eos, assembly GCA_036326025.1. Taxonomy (NCBI): domain Eukaryota; kingdom Metazoa; phylum Chordata; class Actinopteri; order Cypriniformes; family Leuciscidae; genus Chrosomus; species Chrosomus eos. Next base: position 44,408,873 of record CM070825.1, read on the forward strand.
TTCTTTGGCAAAAGTTGAGTCTCGAGGTCACACACAGCCACCCTGATGTGTGTTTCCCGTATAACGCTGTAACTCGTGCTTCACTACTATAGTGCGATGCATTGTTGAAGAAATCTAATCACGACTGTTTCCCAAAAGCATGATACTATCGCAAATTGGTCGTTCAACCACGTTGGTTAATGATGTCATGCATGTGGAGGAGTAATAACTACTTTTAATAAATCTGATTGAGATCAAATTAATGCTAGATGTTTTATTATAAATTACAGACATGGCATCTGAGGACTATTTCTCATTTTTCTCAGTTATTTTGCATTATTTCCAGATTCAATCATAGTCTCGTTCTCACGCACTAGAGCACGTTCACAAACAATAAACTCCTCTTCTAACCACAGCTCGAGATCTGTCGCTCAAACACACAACTCTGCGATGCTGATGCAAATGTTCGTTATAACGATGGTTTCGGGAAACACAGACTCGTTGAACTGCTGATAATGATGAAACTTGCGACTATAGTTGGATAACGATGCTTTCGGGAAACACAGCCCAGAATATGAAGAGCAGAACGCCTCTGTCACACACGTGATAAACCCATGTTTGTTGAGCTATCATATCAGTCAACACCCATAGACAGCTAGCCTATAGCTTACACTAAAGCTTACCTTACAAGTTCCTTCTGCCAGAGAGAGACTATACAATTTTACTGAGGATATACTGTAAAAAGAAAATAGTGACTTTTTTTTTGCCATTTCATTTCATAATGTTCATGAAACATGCAGATGTTTGCTCTGAGCACATCACATATCAGATGCAGTGAGTCGTACTGTTTTTATCCACTTTGATCTTTGATATTCTGTGTGTCCACCTTTTGCAGTGATGACAGCAGCACATCTCTCTGATGTAGTGTCTGTATTTCCTGAGAACTTCAACGCTAATGTTATCCCATGCCTTCTGCAACTGAAGCCACAGGCTTTCCTTTCAATCTACTATAGATCTGTCCACTTTATTTTCCAACTCACACCAAATTGTCTCGATGGATTTGAGGTCCGGACTTTGACGGGGCCAGTCCAACATTTTCAATGTTTAGGGTCATTGTCCTCTTGGAAAATAACTGAAACCTTTAGTGATCTACTGTAATAATGTTGGCCACCACTGTAGATAACATTATTCTTGATGGTCATTATTCACACATTCTCTTGATGGTCAAGATGAAGGCAAACTCACTGTAGGAGTGACAATCCTTCTGTTAACTGGTTGCCACCGATAGACCTCAAACGCATTAGAGAAGAACAGTTAGCGGACCCAGATCTCTCAGTTCTCTATAAATTGGATGTCTGATGAGGTGTGGTCATACATGGCTATGTTGGCTAATTCCTCAGTCATAATAACGTCAATCACCCACAAAAAAAAACAGAGAAAAAACCAGTGAAACCACTAATATGACCCACACTGGGTTCATAACAACAGACTTTATTTATGGATGTCCCGGGCCGTTCCCAGAGTCAAAGTCAAGCAACAGATTGTAATAACCCGGAAAAATAACCCTGTCCACGCCTTTTCGTCGCTTATTATACACAGTGTCTTTAGTAAATACTGACAGTGGTTTTTTTAACGGCAAAAGAGGGTTTTCGGCTGGCGCAACTGTTAGTAAATCTGGCTAACAGCGTGTGTGTGTGTGTGTGTGTGTGTGTGTGTGTGTGTGTGTGTGTGTGTGTGTGTGTGTGTGTGTGTGTGTGTGTGTGTGTGTGTGTGTGTGTGTGTGTGTGTGTGTGTGTGTGTGTGTGTGATGGGTAGGTTTAGGGGAAGGGTCCGGTTTCACACATACTTCGTTTGCGGTGCGTATTTTTTTCTGTACCCATGTTAACAGGTTAGAGCGTTCACTCTGCACGCGGGTGCGGTCCAGCGAAGCGTTGCAGGTGCGGTGTGTATACAGCAGTGCAGAGATCGTTTCCGCACCGAGTCTATTTTTGCTGTGCTGAACCGCACTGAATTAAAGTGGCCGTGCATTGTTCACATTAAAATAGACATAGATTGACAATAAACTGTATTAATGTCATCATATAGCCTACGCATAATTACAGTTAATGTGTTCTACAGTTACTAAATTACAGGGTCAAGAAAAACAAAAAAGTATAATTATAGTCCCAAAAGTTGCAAAATGCCATCATATATGATTTTTCCCCCCTCAAAAAATACATTAGCCTATATATTTTGGGGAGGGGGTGGGGGGAACAATGTAAAGGTTACATGTAAAACAAAGAA
>CM070825.1:44416134-44423634 GCA_036326025.1 Chrosomus eos
TGAGTGAGTGAGTGGTGAGTGAGTGAGTGAGTGAGTGGAGTGAGTCGGTGAGTGAGTGAGTGAGTCGGTGATAGGGATGGGCGATATATTATCGTTTGCGATATATCGTTAAAATTTTTCCTCACGATAAGAATTAGTCTTTCCGCGATAATAACGATAAAGCCTATGACGCGGGACCCATTCGCAGTTCACGCGCATGGCGGAAGGCGGACGTGAAGCTGAGGTGAAGTTTATCGCTAAACGAGTAACTACCTCTACAATCTGGAACTGGTAAACACAGATAGATTTTCACCCGCCCATCTCGCCGAACACTGACTGAGCGCTTGAGAGTGTCGCTCTCCGTCAAGGTAAAGCCCACTATATCAGTTAATCTCAATGAATACACAGTGTAGGCTATTTGACGCAGTGAGTGAGTGAGTGAGTGAGTGTACGTTGAGATCAGTGTAGTGAGTGAGTGAGTGAGGAGTGAGTGAGTGTGGTGAGTGAGTGAGTGAGTGAGTGTGGTGAGTGAGTGTGAGAGTGAGTGAGTGAGTGAGTGTGGTGAGTAGTGAGTGTAGTAGTGAGTGAGTCAGTGGTGAGTGAGTGAGTGAGTGAGTGAGTAGTGAGTCAGTGAGTGAGTGAGTGAGTGATGTCAGTGAGTGAGTGAGTGATCGTGAGTGAGTGATCGATGTCAGTGAGTGAGTGAGTGAGTGAGTGAGTGAGTGAGTCGAGTGAGTGAGTGAGTGAGTGAGTGAGTGAGTGAGTGAGTGAGTGAGTGTGTGAGTCAGTGAGTGAGTGAGTGAGTGAGTGAGTGAGTGGTGAGTGAGTGAGTGAGTGAGTGAGTGAGTGAGGTGAGTGAGTGAGTCGGTGAGTGAGTGAGTGAGTCGGTGAGTGGTGAGTGAGTGAGTGGTGAGTCGGTGAGTGGTGAGTGAGTGGTGATGTGAGTGAGTGAGTGAGTGAGTCGGTGAGTGAGTGAGTGAGTCGGTGATAGGGATGGGCGATATATTATCGTTTGCGATATATCGTTAAAATTTTTCCTCACGATAAGAATTAGTCTTTCCGCGATAATAACGATAAAGCCTATGACGCGGGACACATTCGCAGTTCACGCGCATGGCGGAAGGCGGACGTGAAGCTGAGGTGAAGTTTATCGCTAAACGAGTAACTACCTCTACAATCTGGAACTGGTAAACACAGATAGATTTTCACCCGCCCATCTCGCCGAACACTGACTGAGCGCTTGAGAGTGTCGCTCTCCGTCAAGGTAAAGCCCACTATATCAGTTAATCTCAATGAATACACAGTGTAGGCTATTTGACGCGCAGTAAACACTAGTGTGACGCGCACGACTTGTTGTCACTGCTGAGAGCGCTCAGTGTTTCTCACACACTCGATGAGAGAGAGAGTTACATACCACGCAGAATTGAAGTGTACATGAAGTCTACATGTAAATTATATTATTTGTTGTATTTTCCTGTAAAAATAATGGAGTTCATTTGGAATTATTCAGCTTTTATGAGCAAGCAGAAACTAATGCACAAACGCAGACGTGATAATATTCATGAACCCAGCAGCTCATCAATCCTTAGTGCGGTTTATATCTTTATTAGTATCAGAATTCGTAGTAGCTAGTATAGTAGGCCTATAACTATTTCAAACTTGTAAATTATTTGAATTATTACTGTGTGATGTTTTTCAGTATAGTTGCACTATTTAAACATTATCTGCACTTTTACAGAAGAAACGTATGCAACTTTTCCATTTCTGCAAGGGATGGCGTTTGGATTTTTACTGTTTTTTTTAATTATTATTTTATGTAGCCTACTGTAATTGGTATTTTATAGGAGCCTATTGAAGGGTACATTTTACTTTGCATGCAGATATCACTTATAGCCAAAAACAGTGGTGAATATGGTATTATATAAATATCGTCATTGATATCGTTATCGCAATAAATGCCAGAAAATATCGTGATATATTTTTAAGTCCATATCGCCCATCCCTAGAGAGAGAGAGTGAGAGAGTGTGAGTGAGTGAGTGAGTGAGTGAGTCAGTGAATGAGTGAGTGAGTGAGTGAGTGATTGAATCAGTCAGTGAATGAGTGAGTAAGTGAGTGAGTGAGTGAGTGAGTGTGAGAGTGAGTGAGTGTGTGAGTCAGTGAGTGAGTCAGTGAGTGAGTGAGTCGGTGAGTGAGTGAGTGAGTCGTGAGTAGTGAGTGAGTGAGTGAGTGAGTGATGTGAGTGATTGAATCAGTCAGTGAGTGAGTGAGTGAGTGAGTGAGTGAGTCAGTGAGTGAGTGTGTGAGTCAGTGAGTGAGTCAGTGAGTGAGTGAGTCAGTGAGTCAGTGAGTGAGTGAGTGAGTCGTTGAGTCAGTGAGTGAGTGAGTGAGTAAGTGAAGTGAGTGAGTGAGTGAGTGAGTGAGTGTGAGAGTGAGTGAGTAAGTGAGTGAGTGAGTGAGTGAGTGAGTGTGAGAGTGAGTCAGTGAGTGAGTGTGTGAGTCAGTGAGTGAGTCAGTGAGTGAGTCGGTGAGTGAGTGAGTGAGTCGGTGAGTTAGTGAGTGAGTGAGTGAGTGAGTCAGTGAATGAGTGAGTGAGTGATTGAATCAGTCAGTGAGTGAGTGAGTGAGTGAGTGAGTGAGTGTGAGAGTGAGTCAGTGAGTGAGTGTGTGAGTCAGTGGAGTGAGTGAGTCAGTGAGTGAGTGAGTCGGTGAGTGAGTGAGTGAGTGAGTCGGGTGAGTCAGTGAGTGTGAGTGAGTGTGAGTGAGTGAGTCAGTGAGTGAGTGAGTCGGTGAGTGAGTGAATGAGTCGGTGAGTCAGTGAGTGAGTGAGTGAGTGAGTCAGTGAATGAGTGAGTGAGTGAGTGATTGAATCAGTCAGTGAGTGAGTGAGTGAGTGAGTGAGTGAGTGAGTGAGTGAGTCAGTCAGTGAGTGAGTGAGTCAGTGAGTCAGTGAGTGAGTAAGTGAGTCAGTGAGTGAGTCAGTCTGTATGTATGTTTAACACTCTGTGTCTCATTCTCGCTGTGTTTAGCGGACTTTGGAATTTCTGCACAAATAACAGCTACTTTTGCCCGTCGAATGTCGTTCATTGGGACGCCGTATTGGTGAGATCTGTTTTCTTTCTGGTTTGTTTTCATTACTGAGTTCTGACTGTAGTCGTACTTTATTCTGGCCAAGTTCCTGTAGCGCTAAATGATGTTCTTCCTTAGTGTGTGAGTGAGTGTGTGTGTGTGTGTGTCAGTGAGTGAGTGAGTGAGTGTGTGTGTGTGTGTGTGTGTGTGTGTGGAGAGAGAGAGAGAGAGAGAGAGAGAGAGAGAGAGAGAGAGAGAGAGAGAGAGAGAGAGAGAGAGAGAGAGAGGAGAGAGAGAGAGAGAGAGAGAGAGAGAAAGAGAGAGAGAGAGAGTGCAAAGCAAAATGACATCCAGTATTAAGTCTAGTTTACTTATATTTGTCCTGGAAAAAAACAGGAATACTGAGAATAAACACACTTGCAGTGTGACAAAGTAGTTCTTCCTTTAGAAGTGTTGTCGTATCAGTCCTGCAGATTTAGTTTCCTGGCGGTTCTCAGTCGTGTGTGTGTGTGTGTGTGTGTGTGTGTGTGGTGTGTGTGTGTGTGTGTGTGTGTGTGTGTGTGTGTGTGTGTGTGTGTGTGTGTGTGTGTGTGTGTTTCCCTCAGGATGGCTCCTGAAGTGGCCGCTGTAGAGATTAAGGGTGGATATAATGAGTTGTGTGACATCTGGTCTGTGGGAATTACAGCGATCGAGCTCGCAGAACTACAGCCACCTCTGTTTGACGTCCATCCTCTTAGGTGAACAAAACATGCACTCACACACTCACTCACACACACACACACACACACTCACTCACTCACTCACTCACTCACTCACTCACTCACTCACTCACTCACTCACTCACTCACTCACTCACTCACTCACTCACTCTAACTCTTTCCTGTTTGTTTCGGTGAATCTGCTTTTAAAACATCTATATATAAATACATATAATATATATAAAGCGCTATAGAAATAAATGTGATTTGTCTCAGATGGAGATTGAAGTCTAACACTAGGCTTAATGTTTTCTCTGGTTCCTCAGAGTTCTGTTCCTCATGTCCAAGAGTGGCTATCAGCCTCCCAAACTCAAAGACAAATCCAGATGGTGAGAAAGCGGTTTTCTGCAGTAAATCATCAGCGCTCGACCGATCTCTCAGTAAACGAGTCTCTCACAGCTGATCTTCTTGCAGGTCCACCATGTTCTACAGCTTCGTGAAGTCCATGCTGATCAGGAACCCGAAGAAGAGGCCTGGCGCCAAGAAGATGCTGACAGTACGTGTGTGTGTGTGTGTGTGGTGTGTGTGTGTGTGTGTGTGTGTGTGTGTGTGTGTGTGTTCATGTAGCTGAACTCATGTCATGTCTTGTTTCAGCACTTGTTCGTGACGCAGCCGTCATTGAGACAAGAATTAACTCTCGAACTACTGGACAAACTCACGCATCCTGAGAAACTCAAAGTCAGTTTACATACAGATGACGATGATTTGGAGGTACAATCTCTCTCTCTCTCTCTCTCTCACACACACACACACACACACACACACACACACACACACACACACACACTCAAACACACACACAGACTCTCACACTTTTTGATAAAAAATGTCTGTTAAAATAAAAGATAAGCAATCATCTGTTTTTTCATGTGTAAGTGTGGTGACATCATCTCTCTCTCTCTCTCTCTCTCTCTCTCTCTCTCTCTCTCTCTCTCTCTCTCTCTCTCTCTCTCTCTCTCTCTCTCTCTCTCTCTCTCTCTCTCTCTCTCTCTCAGGTTATTGTCCCACAATCACTCAGAAGAATTCATTCAATCAACCGACACAACCGAGCAGAGAGAACGAACTCAGACATCAGCTGTAAGGCGTGTGTGTGTGTGTGTGTGTGTGTGTGTGTGTGTGTGTGTGTGTGTGTGTGTGTGTGTGTGTGTGTGTGCGTGTGAGATTATTGAGAGACAGATACTCACTCGTTCATCATTATAACTCTGGTTTCTGTGTGTCCAGTGGAACAGATTTACACACAGAGGCCAGTCGCCGACAGACGAGAGTCTCCAGAAGCAACGGTTAGTGTGTGTGTGTGTTCAATTTGATGAAACCTTTCTTTGATGTTCTCTTTTGTGGTGTGTGTGTGTGTGTGTGTGTGTGTGTGTGTGTGTGTGTGTGTGTGTGTGTGTGTGTGTGTGTGTGTGTGTGTGTGTGTGTGTGTGTGTGTGTGTGTGTGTGTGTGTGTGTGTGTGTGTGTGTGTGTGTGTGTGTGTTGTGTGTGTGTGTGTGAGAGAGAGAGATACACACAGTTAAATTCACTTCTGTTATGTGTGTGTAGTTACGGCTGACCGGAGGCCAGTGGACGAATCCTGCGCTGTCTTTCAGTAAACGCTCACTCAGGTACAGTGTGTGTCACATGACGTGTGTACTGTGTGTGTCACATGACGTGTGTACAGTGTGTGTCACATGACGTGTGTAGGCTACTGTGTGTGTCACATGACGTGTACAGTCACATGTTCTAATGAACTCTTTCTGACAGAGACGAGAGCGTGGAAACCGATGACGATTACGATGACGTGGAAATGTAAGATATTATTCTCTTCGACACGTTTACTGACATTCAAGCTTTACATTTAATCAATTCTCTGGTCTTATTTTATTTTATATACATACATTATATTATTATTTAATGTATGGTTATTGTTGTATAAACACTTTATTTTATTTTTATTTTTTTATTAATGATATATTTATATAAAAAATAAAAACATATTATTTATTGTTATATTTTTTTAGTTTTCTATTTTAATTTTAGTAGTTACCTTTCAAGGGAACTCGCGCTGCGTCGACTGTCGCTAAGGGTTTATTTGGTGTTGTATGGTCACTATATATATATATTAGAGATGCGCGGTTGGCGGTTACAACCGCGGACTCGGTGGATAAACCGCGGATCGGGCGGATGACGTGACGAAAAAAAATATTTTAATTAAATTCGGGCAAGTGGCGGGCGGTTGAACCAATCAAATGAAAAATATATGTATAGCTTGTTAAATATTGTTATCTGACTATACCTACATCCAAAAAATTCTACGTGCAACTCTAATGAACGCGAATTTAATTATTTATACAAGTCAATACAAAGTCAATGCAAAGACGCATCATTCGTGCCGGGCATCTTCCGCGCATGTTGAAAAATTTGAACTCGAGCGAATGTTCAAGCGTCTAACTAGACGCGTATTTGACGCTCTATTCGTGTTCGGTGTGAACACACCTAAGAGTCGCTGTCCATTCGCAAAGTGCTGAATTACAAATGAAAACTATTTTGGAAATGAATTCAGTTTTACCATGATTCAATCAGCTTTGCAACTTTGACAGGCGACAGGCGATTAACTAAATAACGTCACTAGCAGCTTGTAATGTATTGTAAAAAATGATGTTGTGGTGACACGTTCATGTAACATGTAAGGGTGGCCAATAAAGCTAAAAGTTGTCACAAAGAACCGGCAAAAGTAATGATTATGAATAGGGGTGTAACGGTATATGTATTCGTATTGAACCGTTTCGGTTCGAGGCTTCCGGTTCGGTACGCATACAAACCGAACGATTCCTTGATTTTTCCTGCCGATAAAATCCGCGCTGGCGCGAGTGCGACCACCACAACGTTGCGCAACATCACATGGCAAACGTAATGAAAGCGGAACGAAACTGCGCTACTCATTATATTGTGCATCACGGACCGTTTATCAGTACGGACCAGCAACATCTGTGCAGCGCGAGCCGATCTTCATCAAGCGACACTGTTACTACACAGCGCTAAGAGATCCAGTAAAGAAAACATTTGAATTCGCCACTGAAGTAATAACATCGCTGCGAGATCTAGTGAGAAGCGTTCACATGTCTCTGTTATTAATCGTAGATCTCTATTAGATCAAACAGCGCTGACGTGGAAACCAGGAGAAACATTGTGCCGTGAATGAACTAGTAATAACGTTAGGCTTTAAGTCCACAGATCAGCAACATTCACCATAGTAACACTAACTGTAACCAGTTTGGCTGGAATAGTGAAATGCTTTCAAGTACTTCACACATCTTTTTCCAGCACTTCAAAACTCAAATATTATATAAATATTATATAAATAAATATATATTTAAATGTCATTTTTAATGTGATGACCAAAACATTATTTATTCATCCTTCAAAAATTACCCCCATTTAAACCTGAGTTTCAAGATGAGGAAAACTCACACTTATTTAAAAAATATTTTTTCTTTTAATAAATAGGAAATTTCTCTGGCATTTCTTTCTTTTTGCTGTATCGAAAACGTACCGAACCGGGATTTTTGTGTACCGTTACACCCCTAATTATGAATATGTCGAATAGGCCTATAGCAAGGAGACAATTTAATCTTTTATAAACGTGTTTTCTGTGTCACTGTCGCCTGCAAAGATGAAGTTGACGATGCTGATCGTGATCTTCGCAGTAGTGAACGCGC
>CM070825.1:44428634-44451134 GCA_036326025.1 Chrosomus eos
TGTGTGTGTGTGTGTGTGTGTGTGTGTGTGTGTGTGTGTGTGTGTGTGTGTGTGTGTGTGTGTGTGTGTGTGTGTGTGTGTGTGTGTGTGTTGTGTGTGTGTGTAGATCCGTCTGCGTTCTCCAGTTTTCGCACTGATCCTCCACTGGATCTTCTTCCTCCTGAACTGCCGCCGAAGAAAGACAGAAGAAGAAGACAAGCTCCACAGGTGCGTCTCGTTCTCTGTGGGAGCAATATCCCGTCAAAAGTAGCAAAAAATAATAAGTGTGAACCAAAAATGTAAAAACACATGTAAAAAAATATTGCACAAACTGAAAAACTAAATGCATAATGTGTGTGACGTCAACTCCGCTCTTCAATTGATTGGCTCGCGGAGGAGCTTCAATCTAGAACGAGTGGACCAATGGGGACACTTAAGCCCGCCCTAATTTACATAAAACTCAACATGGAAAGAAGAGCGAAGAGAAAAACCGTGTATAAAAAAATTTAATACGAGTAGAGAATGCAAGCGAGCACAAAGTAATAAAACTAAGGAAAACATAATTTTAAAGAAAACATGAACATAAGTTTCTATTTTGTGCAAAATACTTTTTAATGTTTTTAAAGTTTTTATTCATGCTTGTAATTTTTTCATTCACGCTTATTATAATTTGATCCATGATCGTTTTGCATAATATTTTTCAGTTCATGTGTTTTTACTTTTTTGATTCACGCTTGTAATTTTTGATCCGTGGCCGCAAAACATTTTGACACGATATTGATCCCATAATTCTCCAGTTTAAAGTCAGAGTCAATTCAGTTCCACTTTCAATTCTAGTGTTTTATTTGTACTTGTATTGTTTTAAAGCAACTTTTCAGAAAGTGTTAGAGTTTAGGATGTGTGTTCAGTCTCCTGCAAGATTGTTGTGTGTGTGTGTGTTGTGTGTGTGTGTGTGTGTGTGTGTGGTGTGTGTGTGTGTGTGTGTGTGTGTGTGTGTGTGTGTGTGTGTGTGTGTGGTGTGTGTGTGTGGTGGTGTGTGTGTGTGTGTGTGTGTGTGTGTGTGTGGTTTGGGTGTGTGTGTGTTGTGCTGTGGATCGTGTGTCGACTGCTCTGCATCTGCAAGTCTCGGTTTCATGCTCTCGCTCTGTCTCAGGAAGTGGTTTATATCGTCTGACTGTGTGTTTCTCGCTCTCTCGTTCAGGATCCGGTCCAGAGTGTGTGTCCAGTGATCCGGAAGCCACCGGTACGTGTTCGACCCGCTTCTCCGGGAATAAGGCTGAGCTGCGTCGGGACAAAACTATAATTAATTATAGAAAATTATTTAAAAAAAAAAAAATGTGTTATTATTACATTATGTTATACATAATGCATAATGTTATAATAATAAATAATAAAATTAAATGATTTTTTTGAGAGAGAAATATATTATTATTAAATTCAGAAATATTGTCAAATATTTCTGAATGTTATAAAAAAATACATTTAATTAAAATTTAATTACATTGGATTGTTGAGAGAAAAAATATTAAAATCAGAAATATTATCAAATATTTCTCAATGTTATGATAATTTATTAAATTAAATGCAAGGTTTAAATTTAAATATATTGCATTGTTGAGAGAAAAAAAAAATTATAATTAAATTCAGAAATATTGTCAAATATTTCTCAATGTTATACGAAAAAGGTATTCATTAATTAAATTAAAATTTTAAATCGAATTACATTGCATTGTTGAGAGATTGAATTCAGAAATATTTTCAAAATATTTCTGAATGTTATGATAATTTAATAAATTAAATTAAAGGTTTACATTTATTTACATTGCTTTGTTGAGAGAAAAATATCATTATTACATTCAGAAATATTGTCAAATGAATTCTAAATCATGTATAATTTAAAAGTTTAAATTATTATTATTAATATTATTTTACAATATTTCTGAATGTTATGATTAAATTATTTCTTAAATTAAATTGCATTGTTGACATTCAGAAATATTGTCAAATATTAATTATTATATTTAATAATAATTGATAATAATAATTGATATTGATAATATTTTGATCCAAATTTGATAATAATTGATTGATGCTTGATGTTAGTTGAATTATATAAGTCAGAGTATTGTGTGTGTGTGTTGATAGATCGTGTTCAGGAAGGTTTTCCACGGCTGTCCTCTAAAGCTCAACTGCTCAACCTCATGGGAGCATCCCGTTACTAAAGGTACGCGTCCTCATCTTCTCCTGAGTGTGTTCTGATCCTGACCCCCAGTAACTGTTCCTCATTTCTGAGGTGTTTGACCCTGCCCTCCAGACGCGTCCTATTTTCTCCTGAGTGTGTTCTGACGAACCCCAGTAACACGTCCATTTCTCGAGTGTGTTCGACCCTGACCCGTAACGATCTCTATCTTCTCCTGAGTGTGTTCTGACCTGACCCCCAGTAACCGTCCTCATTGATGTTTCTACTCTAGATTTTGATTTTTGACCCAGAAAACGCGTCATTATTATCTGATTGTTCATACCACATTAAGCTCTAATTTCTCATGAGTGTGTTCTGACCCTGACCCCCAGAAATAATTATCTCTGATGCCTACCAGTAATCCTCTCAATTTTCTCCTGATGTAGTTTGACCCCAGTAAACGTCTATTTCCTTGGTTGTTAGACATAAAACTATTTCATGGTTTGACCATCAGAAAATGTCTAAATCTTCTCTCAAGTGTGTTCTACGATACGTACACCTGTTTTTTCTGACTCTATAACGATCCTATCCTATGTTTTGACCTGACCAGTAAAATTATTTCTACTAGAAATATTTGACAGAAGGTTATTCTCACATGTGTTTCTGAACCATAAGCGTAATTCAGTTAATAACTACTATCATCATCTGATTGTTCTGAAGATACAGTAAATATTTTCATTTCTACTGAATGTGTTCATGACTGATTATCAAGTAAACAAGTTCATATTACTATGTGTTGATGACAAAATCCTATCTTCATGATTTTCTGACTAATAAATGTTATTTTTTCGATGATTTCTGACTGACATAAATATTCTAATAATTCACTTGTTGACCCATCAGAAATTCATATATTAGTGTTATTGACCTACAGTAACGAGTCTCATATTTCTGATATTTTGACCCAATTGACCCAGTAAATTGTCTCATTTCCTGATGTGTTGAGTGACATATAATAGGTTATTCTCTAGTGTGTTTCTGAACGACCTCTGTCAAAGGTTTCTCATCTTCTCTAAGTATGTTCTCACCCATGACCCCGATAAAACGCGTCCTCATCTTCTCCTGAGTGTGTTTTGACCCTGACCCCCAGTAGACGCGTCCTCATCTTCTCCTGAGTGTGTTCTGACCCCTGACCCCCAGTAAGCTCCTCATCTTCTCCTGAGTGTGTTCTGACCTGACCCACCATAACGCGTCCTCATCTTTCTCCTGAGTGTGTTCTGACCCTGACCCCCAGTAACGTCGTCCTCATCTTCTCTGAGTGTGTTCTGACCCCTGACCCCAGTAACAGTCCTCATCTTTCCTGAGTGTGTTCTGACCCCTGACCCCCAGTAACGCGTCCTCATTTCTCCTGAGTGTGTTCTGACCCCTGACCCCCAGTAAACGTCCTCATCTTCTCCTAGAGTGTGTTTGACCCCTGACCCCAGTAACGCGTCCTCATTTTCTCCTGAGTGTGTTCTGACTCCCTGACCCCCAGTAATGCGTCCTCATCTTCTCCTGAGTGTGTTCTGACCCTGACCCCAGTAACATGTCCTCATCTTCTCCTGAGTGTGTTCTGACCCCTGACCCCCAGTAACGCGTCCTCATTTCTCCTGAGTGTGTTCTGACCCCTGACCCCCAGTAATGCGTCCTCATTCTCTGATGTGTGTTCTGACCCTGACCCCCAGTAACGCGTCCTCATTTCTCCTGAGTGTGTTTGACCCCTGACCCCAGTAACACGTCCTCATCTTCTCCTGAGTGTGTTCTGACCCCTGACCCCAGTAACGGTCCTCATCTTCTCCTGAGTGTGTTCTGACCCCTGACCCCCAGTAACGCGTCCTCATCTTCCTGAGTGTGTTCTGACCCCTGACCCGTAACGCGTCCTCATCTTCTCTGAGTGTGTTCTGACCCTGACCCCAGTAACGCGTCCTCATCTTCTCCTGAGTGTGTTCTGACCCTGACCCCAGTAACGCGTCCTCATCTTCTCCTGAGTGTGTTCTGACCCCTGACCCCCAGTAACGCGTCCTCATCTCCTGAGTGTGTTCTGACCCCTGACCCCCAGTAACGCGTCCTCATTTCTCCTGAGTGTGTTCTCGACCCCCAGTAACGCGTCCTCATCTTCTCCTGAGTGTGTTTCTGACCCCCATTAACGCGTCCTCATCTTCTCCTGAGTGTGTTCTGACCCTGACCCCAGTAACATGTCCTCATCTTCTCCTGAGTGTGTTCTGACCCCTGACCCCAGTAACGCGTCCTCATTTCTCCTGAGTGTGTTCTCTGACCCCCAGTAACGCGTCCTCATCTTCTCCTGAGTGTGTTCTGACCCCTGACCCCAGTAACGCGTCCTCATCTTCTCCTGAGTGTGTTCTGACCCTGACCCCCAGTAACGCGTCCTCATCTTCTCTGAGTGTGTTCTGAACCCCAGTAACGCGTCCTCATCTCTCCTGAGTGTGTTCTGACCCCTGACCCCCAGTAACGCGTCCTCATCTTTCTCCTGAGTGTGTTCTGACCCTGACCCCCAGTAACGCGTCCTCATCTTCTCCTGAGTGTGTTCTGACCCTGACCCCAGTAACGCGTCCTCATCTCCTGAGTGTGTTCTGACCCTGACCCCCAGTAACGCGTCCTCATCTTCTCCTGAGTGTGTTCTGACCCCTGACCCCCCAGTAACGGTCCTCATTTTCTCCTGAGTGTGTTCTGACCCCTGACCCCCAGTAAGGTCCTCATCTTCTCCTGAGTGTGTTCTGACCCCTGACCCCCAGTAACGCGTCCTCATCTCCTGAGTGTGTTCTGACCCCTGACCCAGGTAACGCTCCTCATCTTCTCCTGAGTGTGTTCTGACCCTGACCCCCCAGTAACGGTCCTCATTTTCTCCTGAGTGTGTTCTGACCCTGACCCAGTAAGTGTCCTCATCTTCTCCTGAGTGTGTTCTGACCCCTGACCCTCAGTAACGCGTCCTCATCTTCTCCTGAGTGTGTTCTGACCCCTGACCCGATAACGCGTCCTCATCTTCTCCTGAGTGTGTTCTGACCCTGACCCCAGTAACGCGTCTCATCTTCTCCTGAGTGTGTTCTGACCCCTGACCCCCAGTAACGCATCCTCATCTTCTCCTGAGTGTGTTCTGACCCCCAATAACGTCCTCATCTTCTCCTGAGTGTGTTCTGACCCCGACCCCCAGTAACGCGTCCTCATCTTCTCCTGAGTGTGTTCTGACCCCTGACCCCCAGTAACCGTCCTCATCTTCTCTCTGAGGTGTTCTGACCCTGACCCCCAGTAACGCGTCCTCATTTCTCCTGAGTGTGTTCTGACCCCTGACCCCCAGTAACACGTCCTCATCTTCTCCTGAGTGTGTTTTGACCCTGACCCCAGTAACGCGTCCTCATTTCTCCTGAGTGTGTTCTGACCCCTGACCCCCAGTAACGCGTCCTCATCTTCTCCTGAGTGTGTTCTGACCCCTGACCCCCAGTAACGCGTCCTCATCTTCTCCTGAGTGTGTTCTGACCCCTGACCCCCAGTAACGCGTCCTCATCTTCTCCTGAGTGTGTTTCTGACCCCCAGTAACGCGTCCTCATCTCCTGAGTGTGTTCTGACCCCTGACCCCCAGTAACGCGTCCTCATCTTCTCCTGAGTGTGTTCTGACCCCTGACCCCCAGTAACGCGTCCTCATCTTCTCCTGAGTGTGTTCTGACCCCTGACCCCCAGTAATGCGTCCTCATCTTCTCCTGAGTGTGTTCTGACCCCTGACCCCCAGTAACGCATCCTCATCTTCTCCTGAGTGTGTTCTGACCCCTGACCCCCAGTAACGCATCCTCATCTTCTCCTGAGTGTATTCTGACCCCTGACCCCCAGTAACGCGCCCTCATCTTCTCCTGAGTGTGTTCTGACCCCTGACCCCCAGTAACGCTCCTGCTCTCTGCTTTAGATCAACACCTGATCTTTGGGGCCGATGAGGGCATCTTCACACTAAACCTCAACGGGTCTGAGACCACCATGGAGCTGGTGAGAGACACACACACACACACACACACACACACACACACACCACACACACACACACACACACACACACACACACACATTCCTGATGACACGAACAGCTCGTTCTGATTCTCTCTCTCTCTCTCTCTCTCTCTCTCTCTCTCTCTCTCTCTCTCTCTCTCTCTCTCTCTTCTCTCTCTCTCTCTCTCTCTCAGCTGTTTCCGGGAAAGTGTGTGTGGGTTTACACCATTGGGAACGTCTTAATGTCCGTCTCAGGTGAGGAACAATCATGGAATCCTGAATGTCAATCACCTTTATTTATGTAGTGCTTTATACAATACAGATGGACGCCACTTAAGAAAATAATATCATGCGTTTTGTAAATGACTAATGACAAAAAGTCTAAATTATGACATAAAAGGGATATTAAATTACAGTAGTCAACATCTGGAGTGGATCCAAACCTTTCATCAAAGTTATATTGTTTGAAGAATACCTAGCCTGGATGCAAGCCCGAACCCCGCCCACAACATTTTTTGGTCGGGAAGTTCGGTCTGGACTCGATACATTGAGGACTAATTATGATAAATCGTCGGGCCAATCAAATTGCCAGGGCGGGCTTTGTACGATGATGGACAGATGATCTGCAGTGTCGTAATCATCACGTCATCAAACGTATTTCTTTAAAAAATGCTTTTCGTGTTTGCAAGTACTCCGCAAATCCTCAAATTATTTTTACAACACCGGCAAAGATCGTTAACACTCGTTATTTTTTTACTACTTTTTCCATAGTGCGTGCAGTTGAGTTCTGTTGACAACTATGCCGCTCAACATAGCCTACGTAACTTATTGCGTTGCTCTGAATGGTTGTAGGTCTATCCAATTGAGTGCAGAGTTGTTTTTTTTCCTGGTTGGGTTAAGACACGCCTCATAATCAAAGCCCTATGGAGCAGTATCAGACTCACATTCTGACTAGAAAATGAGTATGACGAAGTCAGGCTAAAGAATACCTGTTCTTCTTTGATGAAGTTTTTGATTTGAGTTCAATGTTGACTACTGTATATCACTTTGACTTGTAAATGTAATTATGGCATTATAGGTCAAATCTGAGATACTAAGTCCTAATTTTGACAAAGACATGGAGTCGAATCTTTATGATAGTGAAGTTGATATTGACATAAGTTGAAAATCAGACTTAAAAAGTCATATTTATGACATAAAAATGTGTAATTATGATGTATAAAGTAAAAATTTTGACATAAAAAGTCCTAATTATTTTAAAGTGGAAATTGACAAAGTCATAAATATTACATTAAAGGGTGAAATTTTGACTTACTAAGTTTAAATTTTGACTCAAAAATTCCTAATTATGATATTAATGTCGATATTGACATACTTTGAAATTCAGACGTTAAAAAGTCATAATTATTACATAAAAAGGTGAAATTATGACTTACAGTCAAAATTTTGACTTAAACAGGTTTTGGTTTGAAAAGTCCAAATGATATTAAAGTTGATATTCATTAACTCATTGAAATACATAATTAAAAAACATAATTTAGACTTCGTATGTCATAATTTGTACTTTTTATGTCATAAATATTATTTACCAAAGCATGATTTTGTTTGTAACAGGGAAGTCCTCGCAGCTGCACTCGCACGCACTGAAGGAGCTGTACGAACACACACGCAGAGAGCATCGCATAGTGGCCTTGCCCACACACAGACTGTTGCCACGGTAACTGCCTCTTTTTGTTACATCTTATACATTTAATTATTAAAATGTCCATATTATGCTTTTTCCCTTTCAAGCCGTGTGTAATAAAGCTGTTTGGGATTGTAATAAGTCGGCAAAGATCAAAGTTCAGATAAGTGGAGTTTTTGTCTCCTAAATGAAAGAAGCGATTCTGAACGATTCAGTAATTCCAGTTTTAATTACTGGAAATTACTGTGTGTTCTGGGTCATCTGACCAATCAGAGCAGAGTAGACCAATCACAACAGACTGGGTCATCTGACCAATCAGAGCAGAGTAGACCAATCACAACAGACTAGGTCATCTGACCAATCATAGCAGAGTAGACCAATCACAACAGACTGGATCATCTGACCAATCGGAGCAGAGTAGACCAATCACAACAGGCTGGGTCATCTGACCAATCAGAGCAGAGTAGACCAATCACAACAGACTAGGTCATCTGACCAATCAGAGCAGAGTAGACCAATCACAACAGACTGGGTCATCTGACCAATCAGAGCAGAGTAGACCAATCACAACAGACTGAGTCATCTGACCAATCAGAGCAGAGTAGACCAATCACAACAGACTGGGCCATCTGACCAATCAGAGCAGAGTAGACCAATCACAACAGACTGAGCCATCTGACCAATCAGAGCAGAGTAGACCAATCACAACAGACTGGCCATCTGACCAATCAGAGCAGAGTAGACCAATCACAACAGACTGGAGCCATCTGACCAATCAGAGCAGAGTAGACCAATCACAACAGACTGAGTCATCTGACCAATCAGAGCAGAATAGACCAATCACAACAGACTGGGCCATCTGACCAATCAGAGCAGAGTAGACCAATCACAACAGACTGAGTCATCTGACCAATCAGAGCAGAATAGACCAATCACAACAGACTGGGCCATCTGACCAATCAGAGCAGAGTAGACCAATCACAACAGACTGGCATGACAATAGAGCAGATAACCATACACAGATGGCATCTGACCAATCAGAGCAGAGTAGACCAATCACAACAGACTGAGTCCATCTGACCAATCAGAGCAGAGTAGACCAATCAACAGCTGGGTCTGACCAATCAAGAGCGAGTAGACAATCACACAGATGAGCCATTGACCAATCAGAGCAGATAGACAATCACAACAGACTGGGCCATCTGACCAATCAGAGCAGATAGACCAATCACAACAGACTGGGCCATCTGACCAATCAGAGCAGAGTAGACAATCACAACAGATTGGCATCTGACCAATAGAGCAGATAGACCAATCACAACAGACTGGGTATCTGACCAATCAGAGCAGAGTAGACCAATCACAACAGACTGGGTCATCTGACCAATCAGAGCAGAGTAGACCAATCACAACAGGCTGGGTCATCTGACCAATCAGAGCAGAGTAGACAATCACAACAGACTGGGCCATCTGACCAATAAGAGCAGAGTAGACCAATCACAACAGACTGGGCTATCTGACCAATCAGAGCAGAGTAGACCAATCACAACAGACTGGGTCATCTGACCAATCAGAGCAGAGTAGAACAATCACAACAGACTGGGTCATCTGACCAATCAGAGCAGAGTAGACCAATCACAACAGACTGGGTCATCTGACCAATCAGAGCAGAGTAGACCAATCACAACAGACTGGATCATCTGACCAATCGAAGCAGAGTAGACCAATCACAACAGGCTGGGTCTTCTGACCAATCAGAGCAGAGTAGATCAATCACAACAGACTGAGCCATCTGACCAATCAGAGCAGAGTAGACAATCACAACAGACTGGGCCATCTGACCAATCAGAGCAGAGTAGACCAACCACAACAGACTGGGCCATCTGACCAATCAGAGCAGAATAGACCAATCACAACAGACTGGATCATCTGACCAATCGAAGCAGAGTAGACCAATCACAACAGGCTGGGTCATCTGACCAATCAGAGCAGAGTAGACAATCACAACAGACTGGGCCATCTGACCAATCAGAGCAGAGTAGACCAATTACAACAGACTGGGCCATCTGACCAATCAGAGCAGAGTAGACCAATCACAACAGACTGAGCCATCTGACCAATCAGAGCAGAGTAGACCAATCACAACAGACTGAGCCATCTGACCAATCAGAGCACAGTAGACCAATCACAACAGACTGGGCCATCTGACCAATCAGAGAAGAGTAGACCAATCACAACAGACTGAGTCATCTGACCAATCAGAGCAGAGTAGACCAATCACAACAGACTGAGCCATCTGACCAATCAGAGCAGAGTAGACCAATCACAACAGACTGAGCCATCTGACCAATCAGAGCAGAGTAGACCAATCACAACAGACTGGGCCATCTGACCAATCAGAGCAGAGTAGACCAATCACAACAGACTGGGTAATCTGACCAATCAGAGCTGAGTAGACCAATCACAACAGACTGGGTCATCTGACCAATCAGAACCGAGAAGACCAATCACAACAGACTGAGTCATCTGACCAATCAGAGCAGAGTAGACAATCACAACAGACTGGGTCATCTGACCAATCAGAACAGAGTAGACCAATCACAACAGACTGGGTAATCTGACCAATCAGAGCTGAGTAGACCAATCACAACAGACTGGGTCATCTGACCAATCAGAGCCGAGAAGACCAATCACAACAGACTGAGTCATCTGACAAATCAGAGCAGAGTAGACCAATCACAACAGATGCTGCAATGAATATTATAAGAAAAGGAAAGTTATGTTTGATGTGCACCTGTTGTAGGAGGAACCAAAACAAAATTAGGAACCTTTAAAATAGAAGAATCGGGGACATTACCCAGTATAACACACACTTGCTGCAGCAACACTGAGGTGTTCGATTCTAACCACACATGCATGAAAACAGAGAAACCACACACACACACACACACACACACACACACACACACACAAACACACACACACACACACACACACACCCCACACACCACACACACACACACACACACACACACACACACACACACACACACACACACACACACACACACACACAGAGCATCCATCACTCTTAACGGAACTTTGTGACTTAGTGACCCAAATAAAGGGAAGACACAGATACACACACACTACACACACACACACACACACACAACCACACAATCTAATCTGTGTTCTTGCGTCTCATAACAGGAAGTTTGCGATCAGCACGAAGATTCCCGACACAAAGGGATGCAGGACGTGTTCAGTGGGTGAGATGAGAAAATCCCGCTCACTTTTACCTCAAGCTCTTCAAATCAAGCCTGACTCTGTACATCAGCCAGATCATCCTCAGAAATAATACATTTCATAAATATTTTCCTAAATGCTCACACAAATGCATCTTTCCTAATTCAAAGCAGTCCACGCACATGTGACAATTTGCAAATGCAGATTCAACGATCCATAAATACATGTAACATCATTCATTCAAGAACTTAATATATACATATTTGTGTAAACATTTTACTTGTATTTAGGTAAGATGCCTTGTGTGAGCATTTGGGGAAATATTTATGCTTTTATTTGTGTATTTATGAATTGTGTTTTGAATTTAAGAATCAGATATTCTAAATGTGAATTGTGCTGTGCATTTGTGAATTTTGTTTTGTAAATTTTTAAAAAATATTTTTGAGACTGATCTGACTCCATAATAAACTGTTTGTGTGTGTGTGTGTGGGGTTTGTGTGTGTGTGTGTGTGTGTGTGTGTGTGTGTGTGTGTGTGTGTGTGTGCGCTCATAGCTTCTAAGGCTGTGTGTGTTCCTGTGCTGTGTGTGTGGTCGTGTGGTTTTGTTGCAGTGGTCGAGCCATGCACAGTCATGCTGATCAAGGTGAGAGATGCCTTGCGGACGCCAGGCGGTTCATGGTTTTTTTTGCAGGGTGACGAGGTCATGACATAGTTATGATAGATAGTGATAGATAGCTTTAGAAGAGTAGATAGAGTTACAAAGATAGAAGATTTTTTTGTGAAGGATAGAGGATAGATAGATAGATAGATAGATAGATAGATAGATAGATAGATAGATAGATAGAAGATAGATAGATAGATAGATAGATAGATAGATAGATAAGATAGATAGATAGATAGATAGATAGATAGATAGATAGATAGATAGATAGATAGATAGATAGATAGATATAGATAGATAGATAGACATTATCCCACTTATTACATGGCTACCTACCAAACCAAATAAATCAAAAACAAAATATTGATTTAAAGGTTCTCTAAGCGATCCTGGGTAACGTCACTTCTTGTTGACGTTCGAACTAGACCCTAGCTAGACCCTCCCTCCTCCTCATCTCGTCTCCTCCCCCTCCCTTCCGTGCTTCCTGAAACAGTTGTGAACCTTAGCTAAGTGCTTTTATAAATTGCAGAACAGAATACAGAAAAAGAGAAGCATAGTGAGCATAAACAACGGCGACGGCGTAAACAAATTTAGTTAAAGTTGTCAATACTCTATAAATGAACATTCAAATTCATAACAAACAGTGGATGAAAACAAGATGGTCTTTGGGGTCCACTGGACTTTTGCTTGAATTAAAAAAAATGTTCTCTTTTTCCAAATGGTATGAAACTTCCTACGGCTCTCAACACTTTCTAGATCTACAAAAAAAAATTAAAATGGAATGTTATCTGTTTTTATGTAGGCGTGACAAAAATAGTCACACTCGTGGTCTTCGGGGTCCATTGGACCCCAAAAAATTAAATTAAATTTTGTAACAGAACAATAGTTTTTTTTTTTACAAATATAATTTTACTCTGTTTATTAATGTTTTTACTCAACATTTGTGCAGTTTTTGAAGGATTTATGATATATTTTAAATATCTATAAATAAATACATAAATACTTATTTATTATTGGACTCAAAATAGACAAAATTCATCATCAAAATCAGAAATAACACAGAACACAGACAGAAATGACAGAAATAAAGTGGCACACTTCCAACAATGCAAAAAACATCCACAATCCAAAATTATCATTCTCACACACGCGCACACACACAAACACACACATATAGAGGAATACAATATACAGGAATACATACAAACTATAAAAACTGTTCTCTTATCATTTGTAAAATAAAATAATCTAAAATGCAGAACCACCGCAAAAATAAATTGGTAACATAAGACACATTGAAAATGTGCACACACACACAGGTATACATTTGTAAGGCTATAAAAAAAAAAGAGATGAGACCAACTATTGTTCTATTGTTTCAAACTATTTTCTTTTTATTATTTTTTTTATTATTTTTTTTTTACAAATATTTTATTTTTACTGCTTTATTTGCTAATTTGTTATTGTTGTTCAGTTTAAATAAATGATCAAATCTTAAGACTCCAACATTTCTCTTTGTAACATGTTCAGGTTTGATTCTAATCATAATGTAACATTATTGAAAAACTGTTGTTTTTTCAGTACAAAAAAAATGCTAAACTTTGACAAAAAGTATTTTATTTTTGTTATAATTGTGATTTTATAATATTTAGATATGAATCCAACTGAATTTAACTTTAGAAATTATATCTTTCAGTAATTCAATAGTATATAGGCCTATAGTGGAGCCCTATAGCCATCTAGTGGTTAAAGTGATTTATTACAAATTTTAATCTGTATTTTCCAAAAAATGGGCAAAAATCTTACATTAAACCTTGTAAAATTATCCATGGTATCCCCTGGAATGAAAGTTAGAAATCTGGGTCTTTTTTAAAGTTTATTTAACATAAAATGCAGTTTTTTTGTAAAAGTCCTATTTAAAAAATATTTATTTATTTATTTATAGAAATTTAAAAAAAATCATAAATCCTCCAAAAACTGCACAAATGTTTAGTAAAAACATTAATAAACAGAGTAAAATTATATTTGTTGAAAAAAAATATATTGTTTTGTTACAAAATTAAATCTTATTGTCTGGGGTCCAATAGACCCCGAAGACCACAAATGGGACTTTTTTTTGAAGACCATCAGAGGGTTAACATAAATTGTCGCCCTATACTATTAATTTGATAGATCATTTACAATACAGATTGATAGCTGCTACAAACATATGTTGTATTCACCAAAGTTAACGCTGACTGCACAGTTCTAGCTAATTATATCCTTGTGTGGGTTTGGCGAACATAAGCGTCAATTTAGAACAAAAAATAATAATTTAACGTTACCCACTGTCATGAACAACCAGAGACAGGTTAGATCCAAACGCAGTGTGAGTTTATTAACAGGGTAGTCAGACAGGCAATGGTCACAGACAGCAGACACAGTATAGGAGACAAGGCAATACTCAGAGTCCGATAACCAGGCGGGAGTCAGAGGCAGGCGGCAGACGAGACGGAATCCAGGAAACAGGCGATGGGTCAGATACACAGACTGGAACAGACTAGACATTTACATTTACATTTACATTTATTCATTTAGCAGACGCTTTTATCCAAAGCGACTTACAAATGAGAACCATAGAAGCAGTTAAACTAACAGCAGGACAACAAAATAGTCAAGGAAACGCTCGGAGATGTACAGTGAAACAAGACTTAGCAATGAGTGATAGTGAGAGTGGGGTATAAATGAGAGTGGATCTGTGTGAGGAACTAGATGCAGGTGAGAGTGATCAGTGGAAACAGGTGTGCGAGTAATCAGTCCAGGGTGTGTGCGTGAACAGTCCACGGGAAGGCAGAGCAAAAGTGGAACGCCCTCTCGTGACACTAGAGGGCAATCCAGAAGAACATCGTCACACCCACCTCTGGATAATAATAATTTACCGTTACCCACCTCTGCAACCTGAATGTCGGACTGGAAGCCCTTCTGCCGGCGAGTTCTTCTCGCCATCTTTCGAATGCTTTACTGATGTATATTCGGTACTTCGCGCATTCTTTGTAAGTTGATCATCGGAACGTCGTCTGTTTGGTCGTTTATCGACCATTATTCAAACTTCCCTCTTGATGCTTCTCTCTCCTTCACACACCCCCTTCATGTGCACGCGCACTAACCCCCCCCCCCCCAAATACTTCTGCCCAGTGATTGGCTGGAACACTGTTTGTTATGTTTCGTGGTGCGGGTTAGCCCAGTTTGTTTTTGTTGCCGTTTGTGGAGCCTGTGGTGTCTACAGAGACAGCGTATTTTTACAGTGTGTTCAGGGGACAGGCAGCTAGCGGATAGTGAGGAGATGTTTGCTGTATGTGACAAAAAAATATATTTTGGCCTGACATCACTTAGAGCACCTTTAAAAAGGAGTTTATTGATTTAAAAATGACTGTATTGCTTAAGTGTGTCCATAGCAACGCTCTGTTTTTCATGGCAACGGTGTGTTATACTTAGCAACGGTCTGTTATCAAGATATAACAGACCGCATTCTACATTAGAATTCAACCAAGCCATGTAATAACATTTTATAACACACCTCTCCATGACATAACCATTTTTATCTTATTTTCACTTTAAATAGGCCCTATAATCACTTTTCTTCGTCTACAGTGATAATTTGGAAAGAAAACATGATGGAAGGCTAGTGTTACTATAGCAATGAATGCAACTTTGATTGTGTGGAAAGGGGCAATTAAGTTCTCTTTACGGGCACACTCTTTATTAAGCACGGAATCGTTTTTTCTTTGCTCAAACAAATTTTTTTTTTTGCGATTGTTAATATCTGTTCAAAATATAATGCAATGTGCTTGCAAAATATAGTTCTCTGTACTCAAAACTTGCAATTACTCGCTCAGGATTGAGGCACACATATAACGCCATAGTATTTTTGACTCATTGTAATAGTGAGAATCTGCAGTAAATAATGATGTGCGTAATATTTCACGGTCGGATCTTGTTTCATGAAGTTACGAGCGAAAACGCCGAGAATGACAGGCCAGGGAAACCACAATGGTCCTAAAGTCAGTGCTTCGCAATACAGGGATGAATTCATGAATGAAAGTGTGAAAGTTATGTCACAAAACGATGTTGTGTATATTTGCACTTTTTTAAGTGGATATACGGAAATCCTTGACTTTTGTAGTAGCAGTGGCGGCTGCTGGTCTTTCAAATAGGGGAAGCTCATTTTTTTAAACTCGACTGTCAGGTGTGGGGATGGTGAAAAGAGCGCGGACTCAGGTGCAGAGTTGATGGGATTTATTTTAATAATAAAATAAAAAATACAAACAAAACCTACAGCACAGGACACAAGGAGAATAAATAGGGAGCAAACAAGGCAGGTAACAAGGGAGGACAGGTGGGGCAAAATAACCAATAATCAGGAAACAAGATGGGGGTCGACACAATCGACAGGAGAGCACATGGCAAAGGAAAACATGACAACAACAAGCCATGTGCTCACACCAAACATGACAAAAAAACACAAGCACATGCCAGTAAAATAAATTACAAGCAATGTGCTCACACAAAACGAGACATGAACACTCATAAGCCATGTGTTCACACAGAACATGACAACATGAAAGCACACAACTGGTGTAAAACACAAGCTGTGTGCTACACACAGCACAAGACAAAACATGACATGAAAGCACGCGATCGACCGATGTAAACACGAACCGCATGCTACACAAAACACAACACACGTGGACAGAGCGAACACGAAACCCCACGCGAACACGACAAGACAGAACGTTATGCACAAACGAGTGGAAGCTTATCATGTGCGCTCACAACAGAAAACAAACACAAGGAGCATGAATGTCCAAATCCCGACACAAAACCGAAACCAAACTAGACAGATGTGCCGTGATTCAAACATCACCACGCCCCGCACATGTAACAATGCACCTGACATCGACGGAGGAAATATGGGAATTAGGTTAAAGTGTGAAATATATGATGAAAATTGCAAATACCAAGAAATATGTTACAGCAGCCCGTTTGTCTTTCGAGTACACTTTTAAAGTCCGCAATGGGACTGAGCTCGAAATCTCGAATAGCTTCCTAACTTTTTATTGTACGAAATCGCTGTCAATCAAAAGGAGATGTAGTCCTCCAATCATCACGCAGACACCCGGACGCCAGGCCCGCCCACTTCTCTATTCACCCCAGAGACGCCGGGCGTCCGTGGGCGGGACATAATCGCAGCATTTATCCAATGACCGTCTAGTTTCGAAGCACTGAAAAAAACTGTTTAAAGCAGCCCCATTGAAGTCAATGGACGCCCGGCTTCAACGGGGAAATGCACTGTGATGCAACGGGAATGTATGAGAAGGAAATCGAGTCAGCCAACCTATGAAGCTGATTCTAAACTAACTCGTCTTCGAGATGAACGTGTTCTAACGCATTTTTAGTCAATAAAATGTTAACACAATAGTACACATTTGACCATTCATTTTTTGACATTATAGGGGAAGCTGAGCTTCCCTAACCTGACTCCGCCAGATGGATTTGCTCCGCATATCCATCTGGAAACCTTCCGTTGAAGTAGTTTTGGTAAGGGGCGAAAATACTGGTTAGCTGATTGGCCTATGTTGGTGATAGACGGGCCAAATCAACCAATCAGATCAACGAAGCATATGAGAGCGACGACGAAAACACAACCACAAGCCAGGCTACTCTTGCTGCTGCAGGTAAAGGCTCGTTAGCTCTGTAATTCCGTAATAACTCTGTAATTCCGATAAAACTTGCTCGATAGCCACACTGATGCTAGATTCATCCGCTGAAGCCGCCATGTTCTTAAGACTGAACTGTCGCGCTTCTCGTTGCGTCACACCTCAACCCGCCTCAAAGCCAACGCTGATTGGACGTTCGTTTGGTGAACTGCTCCCAAATTTTCTTTAACGGAAAGTATCCAGACTGATCTGCGAGTGAAACCTTGAAAGCTCGCGAGATCAGGATGGTCTCACGAGGCTAGAGCTTCCCTTGCAGTCTAAAAGAAATCGCCACTGTGTAGTGGGTATACGGCATTTACCTGTGTATCTTAGACCACACCACTGTTACCGGCCCTTAATCTGCACGTTTACACACACACCGACGCCATTTGGTTTCGCAAGCGACAACAGTGACCAGTTCTATCATTCATCGTGTGTGTGTGTGTGTGTGTGTGTAAAGATAGCGCACCAGACGTGTGTGTGTGTGTGTGTGTGTGTGTGTGTGTGTGTGTGTGTGTGTGTGTGTGTGTGTGTGTGTGTGTGTGTGTGTGTGTGTGTGTGGAGAGAGCGTTACTGCATGACATACAGACATAAAATAATCCATAATTTTTGCTCACACAGATAAGAACAGTAATGCAAACGGTCTCGAACTTGAGCGCATAACACAAATGAACACGAGAAATATATCTATAGAAAGCTTGACATTTTTACATTTGAACGAACAAATTTCAATGGAAAATAAATATTCTCTGATTATGTAATCCGTATGAAACGTGCATGTAGGCGGAGATGACGAGTCCGCATCATTCACATCAATTCTAAGTACAGCGAAACTGTTAAAAAACTAAAAATGAACTGCTTTTCCACCTTGATATGCTCCAACTCCAATGTGATCCGCTCTCTTTCAGTCACCATTGCTTGTAGTAACCTAAACCAGAGAATGTCTAATAGAAGAGAATTGGCACTGTCTGGTTACTTCCGGTTTCTGGACTGGCTGCACACAGGCGAGTGCAGAACTAATGGGAGTCTATGGGGTTTCACCCCCAGAAATCCACTTTTCTCAGGATGTAATTTTTTGTCAAGTAATTTGAAAATTGCATTTATAAGTTCGCTCATCTGTTCTAAAAATGTGATGACGTCACATAATAGCAGAATGCTAGCGTGTCCTGGCCGACAACGGCCTAACCTGTAAGAAATCGAAAGGACATAAGTACTCGTTCATTCGACTTTTGGCCTATAATTTATATTGAACTTGCAGAATCAACAATAAAATATATGTTTATTCAACGACAAGCTGGAGAAAGAGACACATTTAGCCGTTTAGCTCTATAGACTCCCATTCATTCTGCGCTCGCCCGCGATCACCTCCAGTGGAGTTCTAATGGAACTGCAACCAAGATGATACACAATGGGGCTAATAGGAAGTGCCAAGGCTCTCCGTTAGACGGGCTCTGCCCACAGACAGTAAAATAAATGGACACAGCGACCCCATTGATTTCAACGGAGAAGACTGAAGCCCGATTATTGCACTTTCTGTCTGATGGCTGAGCGACTGCGCAGGCTCAAACTGAGCATGATGACAGTCTGACAGCTGTAAATCTTCTAGTAGCGGTGGCAAGACAAATCTGAATCACCTAATTCCTCAAAAACGTTGTTGAAATATTTTGTCCCATTGCTTTTATGGACTCTCTATCTACGGGCTTCTCCCTTGACTTTATGCCTCTATGTCCCCCCGATTGCCTCATAGACAGTCAAAGATTGCATGCGAGCTTCTCCTCCTGTCTATACGGTAATGTCTCTATTGTGTGACAGAAAGTCACGTGGTTATGACGCAATCGTTAGCCCATTTTTACAAAAACGGCTTCTACGGGGCCATAACGTAAGATACAAAGTAATGGAGACTTTTATACATTGTCGTGTTTCTTTAGAAATAAATAATGGACAAATGAAGTCTTTGGACACCTCAGATGTAAAGTTATTCGCTGTCAAAGTGACGCCAAAATGAATGGGAGTCAATGGAATGCTAACAGCAGGTGATAGCCAGCTACAATGGCGGCTCCCTTGGCTCTGCCTAAACTCAACACAGCCGCGAGGAATCTAATAGTGGAACATTAAAACCCTCCGCCGCCAACTAGCGTTTCGGCACTGTACTGCAGAGCAACGCAGACCTAAACGCAGAAGTATAAATGCTCACGACGGCTTCACCTACGTGCTTAGCCTACGGCGTACACTACGGTGTACACTCGACCCAGAAGTATAAATTGGCCTTAATGGCTTAAATGAACGACTACTATACTAAAAAACCCTTTTTTTTTCGTATTCGTCATTCGGTGGCTCTGAATTGTCAAAACACCTCTCAAAAAGCTTGCTACGGATGCGAAAATGCTGAATATTGAACCCGATGCAAATTTTTTTTATGACGGACGGAAGTTTCGGTGGCAGTGTGTAAACGTGATTGACAAAACATGAGGTCGTATTTATTTTTTAACGTGTGAAAATTTCAGACGCAAATTTCGAACTTAGCAACGCCACTGGTTATTCTGGGATTCTGGATGAGTGAGATTGGCCTGTTTTGTTATTGCCGGAGTTTCTGAAGCTCGTGTAAAGACTCCGCCCTCTTCTGAACGGAGGCGGAGCAAAAGCTCATTTGCATTTAAAGGGACACACACACAAACTGAGTGTTTTTGCTTATACCCGAAAAGTTGAGATTAAATTTCACAGACACTTTCTGGGAACGCCATAGACTTATATTACATCTTGTGAAAAGGGGCATAATATGTCACTTTAAATATTGCTGAGGATATCCTGTGCCTCGCTGTTTCTCATCTCTGACCTTTCATGCAGAATCGCCTCGCCCACCACACACACATCCACACACACTTAAATGCCACCGTGTCTCCGATCTGTTATAAATATTTTTCTCACTTCAGTCTCGTACTAATCATGAGAATCAGCAATCGAGGCGTCACACACTCTTAACTGTGATTAAGCACAATAATCCTCTTGTTTGTGCAAAACATGTTTGTGTGATTAAACACACATAGCATTCAAATGATGGAGTTGGTACGATTTTTGTTTTAACTGCAAAAACAGTGAAATATTATTATAATGTAAATCAGCAGTTTTCTATGTGAATATATATAGTAAAGTGTAATTTATTCCTGTGATCAAAGCTGAATTTATCATCATTACTCCAGTCTTCAGTGTCACATGATCCTTCAGAAATCACTATAATATGATGATCAAGAAACATTTCTCATTATTATCAGTGTTGGAAATTTTTGAGGAAACTGATATATTTTATTTTTCAGGATTCTTTGATGAATAGACAGTTCAAAAGAACAGAAATATAATCTTTTGTAACATTATAAATGTTGTTTAATGAGTCCTTGATGATAAAAGTGTTCGTGATCTGTTGCGTCAGCAATTCGACTTCCCGCTGCCGTCTCCGCTGCGAGTCTTCGAGATGCTGGTCGTTCCCGATCAGGAATATCCTCAGGTTTACATCAGAGTGAGTCGAGGAGCCGGAGCGACACACCCGGTCCAGCTCGACGTCATCGACCTCAACTCCAACACCTCGTGGTTCACTGATACTGGACTGGGTGAGGACACACACACACACACACACACACACACACACACACACACACACACACACACACACACACACACACACACACACACACACACACACACACACACACACACACACACACACACACATACACAACACATACACACACACACACACACACACATAACACACACACACACACACACACACACACACATACACACACACACACACACACACACACACACACACACACACACACACACACACACACACACACACACACCACACACACACACACACACACCACACACACACACACACACACACACACACACACACACACACACACACACACACACACACACACACACACACACACACACACACACACACACACACACACACACACACACACACACACACCAAAACACACACACACAACACACACACACACACACACACATGTTTGTTTTTGTGACTTATGAGGACATTCCATAGGCGTAATGGTTTTTATACTGGACAAACTATATATTCTATCCCCCTACACTGCCCCTGTCCCTAAACCTACCCCTTACAGGAGACATGCTGGATTTTAACATTTTTAAAAAAAACATTGTTTTTTATGTTTTTTAAGCTGTTTGAAATATGAGGACGCATGCAATGTCCTCATATTTCACGTGTAAGTTGTAATACCAGTGTAATATGCATGTCATTATACACATTTGTGTCCTCATATATCACAAAAACAAGCACACACACACATACACACACACACACATACACACACACACACACACACACACTCTCTCTCTCTCTCTCTCACACACATAGGCTGGTAATTCATAGCATAGTAACTCTAGTAACACATAACTCTTCTCTGTGTGTGTGTGTGTGTGTGTGTTGTGTGTGTGTGTGTGTGGGTGTGTGTGTGTGTGTGTGTGTGTGTGTGTGTGTGTGTGTGTGGTGTGTGTGTGTGTGTGTGTGTGTGTTTCTCAGAGAGTCGCAGCGCTGACAGAGTTCAGTTGCATCAGCTGGATGGAGACACACTGCTGGTTTTGATTGACAGTGAGTATTATGTGACATAAACACACACTCAGGAGTGTGTGTGTGTGTGTGTGTGTGTGTGTGTGTGTGTGTGTGTGTGTGTGTGTGTGTGTGTGTGTGTGTGTGTGTGTGTGTGTGTGTGTGTGTGTGTGTGTGTGTGTGTGGTGTGGTGTGTGTGTGTGGTGTGATTCTGTACAGATGATAAAGTGTGCAGTATAAACAATATATCCCATAATGCTCAGCTTGAGGTTCCATTTCCATGTGATGAATGGCAGAAATTACAGTATACAGTATCATTCCTGTTTACATTTGTTAAATGTTTTATTGGTGATTGTGTATTAAAGGTGCCATATGCCAAAAAATC